>PVKB01000405.1:0-280391 GCA_004027205.1 Ctenodactylus gundi | reverse complement strand
TAGTTATAAACACTTTCAAGAAGTACACCCTAAGGTCAGCATGCTCACTTTGCTCCCAGAGACACTTGAGCATTTGATGATGGCAGCTGATTGCATCTCTGCACACAAGGGTATGTGTCCTGTCCCTAGGACTGTAAAGTTATCAGGAAGACCCTGGAAGTGTTGAAGTGGTGAGGAAGTGAGGCAGAGCAGAGAGAGGAGGTGGAGGCTCTTTTCATCTCTGTGGCAGGAGAAGAGCTGTGCTTCAAGGCCACCCAGCTGGTTGCAGTTTCTCCCTTGAGGCCATGAGCAGCCCTGGACCACAGCGAAGACCTCAGGGAGCAGAAGGAGGCCCTTTGCGTGCATGCAGAGGGCCTCTGAGCATCTGGGTCAGCAGCAGCAATAGCTGCAATTCAGATGGTTTTGGAAGAGCTCCAGTCAGAAATGGTGATACTGGAATTCATTTTTCAGGTTGATACTTTTCTTAAAAGATGTAAAAGAAAAGTAAGTAGGAAAATGGAACCTTGGAAGAAGGAAGAACAGAAATACAGTTCAATGGCAGACACACCAGGCCTCCTGTTAGGATCTGATTAGCAGTTCATGAAGTAGACCAATTCAAGTGTGTGTGTGTGTGTGTGTGTGTGTGTGTGTGTGTGTGTGTGTGCATGTGAAGGCTAAAACAATGAGAGATTTCTTTAAATAGAAATGTCCTCACCCATAGGTGTGAAGTCTGGTTCGTGTTAGAGAGTCAGTCATGTATTTGTGTTGCTTTAAGACACTTGAACTAACCTGGACTGGTCTCAAGGACAGCTGGCTCAAGTTTTACTTGGAGATAGGGGTGAAGTTGCTGAAATGCTTTGGGCTTGCTGACACTCAGTTCAAGGTGAGAAGTCAGATCCCAAATTCCTCAGGCCAAGCCTTTTCCATTTGTTGATTCAATTGTCTCAACAAATGTTTATTACATGCTTTTTGAGTAGCAGGCCTATTTTGGCACTGGAGTGGTTTGGTGGACAGATTCCACATGGGGCTTCTACTCTCAGAGAGCACTCACCTCATGTAGGGAAGAAAGTAGGTGATGTGACAGTACCGGGTAAGGTGGTCAGGGAAGGCCCCCATATTTTCCAGCCAGCAGAAAGACAAAGGCTTTGAAGCAGAAAGGAGTGTTGTAGAATGAGGGAAGGCCAGGTGACACCAGACTTGCTTTTCTCACATTCTTGTGCGGTTCCTCACACTTGTGCTTAAGTGACAGCTGCCCTGTGGACCTGGGGATTTGTTTTTCTTTCCCTGGCTAAGATGTGAAGGTTTCTTATCAGAGCATGACGTCCTGTGAGACTTGGAGATTGTTTGCCTGTCATTTCCCCACCAGTCACCCAAATATGAAAATTAGATCTTAAATTCCTCTATTGATCTGTAATTATACTTGACAGGAGTTCACTCCTTTGCAGCTCTAGTGTCTTCTTATTTTCCTACTGATTTATTCCTCAGGTTTTAATTTGTGAGTTTTTACAATATTGTCTGTTCATTTCTGTCATTTTAATGAAGCTGTTTAGCCATTAAAATATGTTAGTTCAATACAGCTGTTACAGACAGCTGCTGAATAGGGAGTTTAACCAGTTTAGATTTGGTTCACCTTGAGATGGGTAGTAGGTTTGTGACAGCCGGCTCAGCTATCTAGCTCTTCCACAGCCTGTATTGTTTCTCACTGGAGAATGCACAGGGTATTGTTATGAGAAGACCCCAGTTAGAGATGTTTAGAGCGACTTAGGTGCATACTTAAAGCACTTTGATTTGGAAGAAAAGGATAAATTTCAGAGGGTAAACCCAGGAGGGGAATAAATGTGACAGATTTTCCCCACTCCACCCGTGGCCCTCTCACATGGTGTGGAGTCATTTCTGAGGCCCTGGATCACAGTGAAGACAAGAGCAGAAGGAACCATCTTTCCTCATCTCCAGATGATGCCATAAGGTATCGAGCATTTGGGGCTCCTTCCACTGGTGCCACTGACTCAGGCAAGGCCTGTGATAGTCTGGGCCCCTGCCTGCCCCATTCACGCACTCTGGTTTGACTTCAGCTTCTCGTAATGCCTGTGTGACCTGACTCAGTTTGTCTAAAGTGCAGTTGGGACTGTCGCAAGAGAGAAGTAGGGCTCAAGAAACAAAACTGTTTCCGTGGGTTCTTCTTTCAAGAAGTCTAATACTCATGAGCATATGTACTTTTAATGATGGAGACATTTGTGACGTTGTTCTAGGGTGATTCAGACAAAAAAGGTTGGAGTGTGTATGGTGAGATGTGTTACTGAACAGGGACTTCTGTTGCCAGCAGTCCAGTCCTTTATCAATTTAGACTTTCTTAATTTCCTGAGGTTTATTTCCAGTTGTAGAATTGTTGTCATTAAAGAAACAAGCCTTAACTGCTTGCTGCTTTAAATACCCAGAAGAGTTGAGCTCCATATCCATAGGCATCTGTAACCTGGTAGTGTGCACACTGCAGACATGGATGGCATTAGAGGAGTCCATGCAAGTGTTTGAGTCACCAGTGTGTGCCAGATGCTATCTGGCTGTTAGGCATGAAGAAGCAAATCCAAGTATCTTAGAGAAAACCAACAAAGTCTCCTGAGTGGGAGAATCATAAGTTTGAGCATTGCCTGAATGACTTAGTGACTTAGCAAGATTCTATCTCAAAATAAAAAACAAAAAAGGGATGGTAAGGTAGCTCAGTGCAAAGACCTTGGGTTTAGTCCCTAGTACTACAAAAAATCTTCTGCTTTTTTGAAGTGTCTATTTTCCTCCCACTATTTTATTAATCTACGTATGCAATACATAGTGTTTATAATGAATTTGGTTGTTTCGTGCACATATATATCATATCAACTTTATAATCCCTTCCTGTTTTTGACCCTCCCACTCCCATCCCTTCCCCCAGCCGCAGCTATCACTTCATGTGGTTCTGTAGAATGTCTATGTTCTGGGTTTCCCAAGTCAGAGAGACTATACAGTATTTAACATATTTAATCTTCCGCATCTAAATCATTTCACTTAAGTCACCACTCTAACTCAGCGTCCTGTTCCTCGAATGGGTCACTGTAGTCAAATCTTGATGCCTCTTCTCTGAATCCAACCAATTCCTTTATTGGGATATTTACCAAAAGATTTTTTGTACATTTTACTGTATCTTTCTTTACATTCTTAAGCCTGGCCTTACCCACCAGTTCACATTAGAAAATAACTACAAGCATGTAATTCAAGTGGATTACTACAATAAAACAAAGTTAAAACTGTATCACATTGCTACATTAAATGAACTTAAATCTATATCATGTAAATATACTTTAGCATATGAAGGCAAATTTAGTGTATATTTCTAGAGAGATAGATGATAAATACAATACCTATGTAAAATTTTAATTATATTGGAGGCCAATTATTGAGCTGGAAACAGTAAAACTTAGAGCATGTTGTGGTGGTGGTGGTGGTGGGATGCTATAAACAAGAGAGCAGAAGCTGAGAGGGTTTAGTGATTGCTCAGGATCACAGCATCAGGAAGTGACGGTGTTGGGATTAAATTAGAATATTCTGGAATCCAAAGACCTGATATGACCTTTCTCTCAGGCTGATGCAAGGCTCTGAACCACTCTGCTTGTTTAGAGTTCCCCACCTTACTGCGAGTGGTCCTTATGGCTAGCTGTTGCTAGGATAGTTGCTGGTTTTCTAGCATATTTTTTCATATTTGAAACTCCTTTTTTATATTTTTTACTCTTATTCATATCTTTATGCGTTTCATTTTTAACTTTTTTTTTCCTCTTCAATAAAAAATGCCAACTAGAGCCATTCAAATGCTAAAAAAACTTTAAGTACAGCTTCTTGTCTTGGAGTTTGTTGACTTTTTTCAGTGTGGCCAAGGTCTAATTGTGCGGCCATAACTCTGGGCAAAATAGTGTTCAACTATCAACAATTACTTTTATTTTTCTTTAGCATGGGCTTTATGAGAGTTTGATGTCTGTCATTTTTCTGTCTGGGTCTTTAGAGGAAATTCTAAAATGTGCTCTTTGGAGCTTTATTCTTTATTAGGTTGGCTTCTCAGTCAGGTTCTGATTTGAAAATGAAAGATGGTTGGCAGTAAGAATAATAAATCAAAGTTTTGGTTTTAAACATTATGAAGTCATAATAAGCATTATGTTTTACCTGTTTTCATATTTCAAATAGTATGTTTTAGCTATTGCATTTGGATTGCATTGTCTTGATGGGAGTTTGAGGAAGAGCCTTGTCCTTTTTGTACCCAGTGTGTGATTACTTTTTTCCTTTTCTGCTCCTGCTAAGGTAAAAGGGATGGGGTTGCTTCAAAAGAGTTGTATTGCCAACCCCTGGGGCTAAAGAAGTTGAGATTTTTACTAACTAAATGAAGCTTGGCTGAGAGAGAGGTACCCAGGCTTGGATACCGAGAGATGGGGTCTTGGCACAACTCTGTGACTGCACGTGTTCTCTTGGGAGACCTTTCTGAGCTCAGGATTGGCTTAGAAAATTTTAAGCCAGTATGCTATTTGTCACTTCTCTTGAGAGCACAGGATTAGCCAAACAGTGAACTATGAAAGTAAGCTGTGAGTGGACAAAATTGGATATATCATAATTGTACATTTGTTTTAGTTCCATATGTTTAAAAACAAAGCTGTGTGTAAGTGGAATTTTATGTAGTTTTTCAATTAAAATATTCATTTGTGTGTTGGTATGGGTGGGGAGGTGCTGAAGGTGGTGATGCTGGGATTGAATGTGAGGCTTTGTACATTCTAGGCAAGCATTCTGCTACTGAGTAACAGCCCCAGCCATTTTACTTTTTAATGTTTCATATGTTCTTCTGAAGGAGAATCTGCCTGTACTTCCATTGTCTAACTAACTGAAAAAAATTTAAAGGTGAAACATATTCACCAAAGGACACACAGGAAAGGTAAAAACAATAAAACAAAATGTAGTTTATTAAAATAGGATCATTTAAAATGCATTCTTTTCAAATTAGACATATTATGAATCTGGTTTTTCATGTTATATAGTCTTTTACAACTGTTCTTACTGACTCTACAATATTTTATCAAAATAGGTATTCCATTTAATTCCTGCTTTGTTGGAAATGTAGGTGATTTTCCTCTTAGACCTGCTATAAACTACATTGCAATGAATGTCTGATAAGTAGCACACTCATGATTATATCCTTAGAACAATTCTTAAATGTGAAATTGCTGCTGTGACAGAGTGTACAAAATTTAATGATCTTTGATAGGGGTTACAAAATACTTGCTTTGCCTTGTTTCTGATTTTTAAAAGGGATCAAAAATGTAGAAATTTTGATCTTAGAAAAATTGAATTATTGAGAGTTCAGACTTGGATTTGATTCTTAGATCTACCATAACCACTTGAAAAATTACTTCACTTCTCCTTGCCGTAGTTTCCTGATTTATGAATTATTCTTTATAAAGATAAGCATTAATTGAATGACATAATGTAAGTGAAACTCTATAGTCTATAAGTGAATTCTCCATATGGAAGAAGTTGTTATAGCTTGTAGCCAAACCTGTGCTTGTTTACCAGAAGGGTATAGAATCTTCAACAGTCTCCTTTCTGCTCCACTCATGGCTTCCCCTAGCAGGCACCATGCGTACAAGGAAACCCCCTGCCATCTTGGTATGCTGTAACCAGGGTGGAGATGTCCGTCCTAATCCTGAGAGCCTGCCTTCAGACATTTATATGTTCAGACAAACTAATCAGGCTGAAATTTCTCATGCTTATTTGCAGCTAGATGAAGCAATTCATTTAGTTGCTTTGAAATTACCCAGGCGTGTAAGAAATTGGTTTCTTACCCCTGAGAAATTCTGCAGACATTGAAGTAGAGACACCTAGGCCAGTTTGGTTAAAGTCAGAAACAAGGGTGGACTAAGTTTGACAAAGCTTACTGTCCTTGTCAGAACTGTGATTCTATGTAGGACCCAGCACAAACTGACGGTCTCCATTTGGACTGCATCAATCATGAAATTCCTTCTTTCCACCCTTTGAAAAATTTTGAACCTCACAGAGCTTTCCTTTCTTTTCTCGGCTTCCCCTTTTGTCTGGGGGTTGGGGAGGAGCTTTTGTTGCTTCTGTTTCTATTTTTTCCTGAACCTGTAACCTTTATATAGTTGTTTTTCCTTAAAACCCATGGATATAGACTTTGCTCTGTGTCTTAGTTACTTTTTTGTTGCTGTGACAAACTGAATACCTGACATACACAAATTAGGGGAGCAAAAGTTTATTTTATCTCATAGTTTCAGGAGGTCACAGTCCATTCATGGGAGGCCAGCCACAGTAGAAGTGCGTGGTGGAGGCGGAGGTGGAGGCGGCCCCTCACAGCTCTGCACTCAGGAAGCCAAGTACCAGAAGGAGTGGAAGAAGTAGTGCGCACCCTTCCAGGTCCTGTCCTAGTGACCCACCCCTTCTGGTTCTGGCCTCAGTGTCATGCTTCTTCCAGGTTTAAGCCCCTAATCTACCACATGCCTGCAGTCCATCGTCTACCACACCCTCATAATCCACCACATACCCATAGTCCACCCCTCCAGACCAGGCTCACATCTCCTAACAGTACATGGTTCCATAGATAATCCACAGTGTCCACATATGTGAGACTTTTAGGGGACATTCCAGATCAAAAGTGCAATATTCTGTCACTAAGGGCTGTAGGGCAGGAGGACTTGAGAAGTTTTAGGACTCACATTTCAGAGTGTGTACTTCTTTCATTAATCAATCTTTCACAATGTATAAGATAGAGGTGCATGGGGAAACTGAGGTACCAAGAGCAGTATGCCTAAAGACATGCAGCTAATGAACAACAGAACTGGGTTTTATATCCTATAATGTGGCTCCCTTGTTGCTGCTATCTTTTAACCCCTAAAAATGTAATTTCAATCTGTATGTCAATGTGCTTTTTGTACATCTCTGAATTAGGACTACCTTATTTATTTTCCATTTATACGACTATTGTGTGGAAGGATGCAAAGAGAAAAGATGTGGTTCCTATTCTTAATGGGTTTTCATATAATACATGCAATGTGCAGCAAAATAACTATAAACTTTAATGTGAAAATACCTCACCTATTTGATATATAACTCTAAATTTCATATTTTCTGAAGAACTTAAGTATTTATCAAAAGAGATAATCCTTATATAAAACACACATATACCTGCATATCCCACTCCCCCTGCTCTCACTTAGTTTGGTGACTCTTTCTTAATTGGCAGTTCAACATTGATGCTTTGTCAGTTTCATGACTTAATGTTATGTTACTAGGTTAGATGGAAAGAAAGAAACTGTCTCAGGCACACATAACATGCTGTTTTTCTGTCTGTTCTATTCAGGTCATGCCCACTTGTTGTGACTATAAAAACTCTTGTCCCCACTTCAGATTCTGACACTGCGTGGTCACATCCTCACCAGACCTTGAGGATCATTACTATGCAAAGAGGTTTATGTTTCTTCTTTGCATATATATCAGCAAACAATTGTTTAATTTATGATTTCTGTCATACAAAGTTTTAAAAATTTGAAATATATGACATTTTAATACTGAATATGTTCCTTTAAACTATATCTACCCCTCAAGTCCATCTGCTTTACCAAGCTCTGTCCCCCTCTCAGGTGTATTCCCTGGCATAGTAGCAAGTGAGAAGGCAGGAAGATGAGTAAAACAAGCCTCGGGATTCTCAAAATCCTCGGATTTTAGAAACTCTGGGATACTAAAATTACCTGAAAGATTTTGAGTAGTAGAAACAGCCCTGCCAACTGAGTCACCCCAGAGAAGGCTGCCCTGCTGTAGCTCTGTGGTGGATCTTCCCCACTCCACAGAGGAGACATGAGGTCATGTTGTTAGCAGCAGTGATGAAGATGATGGTGGCAGTGGCTATCATTTAACATTGCAATAAGCATTGTACAAGGCACTTTTCACACTCATTGAACGAACCCCTATACAGATATCTGTGTGGTTTGTATCTGGAGTGTCCTCCAAAAGCTTCATGTTCCTGTGGCTACTGTGTATTGTTGGGAGGTGGGGCCTGGCTGGAAGGGGCAGATGATTGGGACTTGACCTGAAGGTGTGTGTGTACCGGTCCTCCCTTCCTCCCAGTCTTGACTCTGTTCCATCATTCTGTGAGGATCTCGGTCTCAGTAGCACTGGCTCTGGCTCCGGCTCTGGCTCTAGCTGTGGCCCCACCATATGATCCCACCATTTTCCAGCCGCTCACCTGTGAATGGAGTGTGACTTTTTGAAACTGTAAGCTAAAATAAATCTTTCCTTCCCAAGTTGTGGATGTTGGGTGTTGAGTCATAGTGATGACAAAGTAACTAAGACATTATCTGAGTTCTACATCAGGTATGAGACTGGTTTGAAGCTTTTTAAGTGTCTCACAACTAGGAAATGCAAATGTTGGGATCCTAACCTGTGTTATCTGGGACCAGTAAATTTGTCATTTTAAATATTACACTCTGCTGTAATTTTAAAGCAAGTATTTATAATTGTGCATACTATCATCCCCTACTACTGTTGGCTCACGAGGTTTTTTATGTGTATTGTGTTGCTGTCTTAACTTTTTCTGGAATATGAGTTGAGTGTAAATGAATATGAATAACTTCATTCACTAGAATAACTTTTAGCCTGATGGTAGCATTTAATGCCAGCCTGAAGTTACATTTAGATGGGTGGTGTATTAATTCAGTTGCAAGAACCAAGGTTGAGTTCCAGGTCTTAACTGTCATTTGTAGTTTTGCGATTTGGAGAGTTTCTCCTCCCACCCATCACTAATTGATCATAGCTCCTGTATTAGTCTAATTTCTGTTCTTACAACAAAAAAAAACCTGAGGTTCAGTACTTTGTAAAGTGAAATCTCAAGCCTTTAATTTTTTTTTTTTTTTTTGAGTTAGAGTCTCTCTAAGTTTCTGATACTCAGGCTTGTGATCGTCTTGCCTCAGCTTCCCATAGTGTTGGGAATATAGGGGTGCTTTACCATGTCTGGACTTCCCACTTTTCTTTATTCCTCTCTTCTAAGCTTCATACTCTTTACTGTTTGGCCAGAATTGGCGTGCGTCTTTGTCATTTTCTTGTCAATGGGACACAGTACCAGATACCCATAACTTAAAAGAGAAAAGGTTTAATTCACAGGTCAGGTATCTCCGTCTTCATGGTTAGCTAGCAATGGTGGAAGGGCTTGGTGGACAGCTGAGATATAGAAAAGCTATTTATCGTGTCATTGACAGGAAGCAGAGTGTAAGTCCAGGAAAAGCTGGGTGCAGGAATGCATCCCTCCAGGCCATACTCCAGTGGTCCATCCCTGCTAGACAGGCCCATGTCTCAATAGAAAGTAAGGCTATCAGTGCATCAGTCCACTCCATCCAGTTAGCCTTTGCCCCCACCCTGATGCATCCAACCACAAAGGGCTTTTGGAGGACATTCCACATTCAAACTCTAACACTGTGTAAGAGCACACCTGCTTGTTGTCTTTTGATTGGATGATCTCTTCAGTACCTTTCATTTCTAGAACTCTTGTTTGATGTTATAAGTGGTTCAGCTTTAACAAGTTGTTTTCACCTGACTAAGTTTTCCTTAGAGATACAGTTGTGTTACAAGATATTATATCATGTGCTCTGCATATGGCAGAGGTAAGACCTCTGGAACCATGGATCCTGGTAGTGCTGGATGAGTGGAATAAGCTTATACAACGTTGAATTGTCCTCTTCATTGTGGTTTTGCGTCTGTAGCCTTGTGAGAGCCTTCAGTTGATGCATGGAACAGGTGTGCTTTTTCCTTGATTAATTGTTTCAAATGTTTCAATGAAGTTGAGCCTATCACCTAAAATCTCTGAAATAGGAGCAGCATTCATGCTTACTTTGAAGTGCAGTCGTGCTTAATGAGCAAAGCATGGACTGTGATGCTAGACTGCTGGGGTTGGAACTCCAGCTCTGATGTTAACTGGCAAATCTTGGGCACGTTCCTCTTTGTGCCTCAGATTTCTCACCTTTTAAAACAAGACATAATAATAAAAAGCCTCCCCATTGGAATTTTTGCAAGGATTAAATGAGTCTGCACTTAAGACACTTAAGATAGTTCCTGGACTTATGTATTGATGATGTGTATTATTATGTTTTTCATTCTCTAAATCAAATGGCAGTGTTTCATAAACTTCAAAATACCACTCAGCAAGCAGTCTTAGTGACATAGGATGAAATAATAAAACATTCTGTGTGAAACTGGTTTTTAATCTCAGTTTATGCAACAGCAATAAACCTGGCAAATTGCATTTGAAGGAGCATAGGTACATGACGGATTCCCTAGAATAATGATGCCCAATGACAAGTAACTGTGCATTAAAATCTCTGGAGAACTCCAGAATTCATACTTTGTAGTTCATTTTCAGTCTAGGTGAATCATAATTTGTCAGAAAAGGGGAAGGACCAAGGAAAGATTTTTTTTTTAAACAAAAGCAAACAAATGAATAAGTAAAACATTTTTTTCCCAGATAATTCTGATCTGTGCACTGGTGTTAGGGAATCTAACTTGGATAGTTTAATAGGTAGTTGGTTATATTTGATGGGTTGTGGTAGGATTTAGCAAAGGATCTGACAGGTGCCTATATTTAAATAAATTTTCATTAGGTAACATGGAAGAGGCTATACAAGCAGATTTATCTGAAAAACATTCTCAACATCAACAGACACCTAAAGCTTGAGGCTGAGAGTCTGGCTCTGTTTCTTATTGAGGTCAGTTTATGCTGGCTGGCTGATTCTCTTTCCCTAGGGTGCAATGATGATGGAGACTTTTAATTGGATGAGTAGAGAGAAGCGAGAATAATTGCAAAGGGAGTTGGAATCAGGTAATTTTCAGATCCCGGTTAGCATTGGGTGTGTGGAACTCTCACACTTGAGTGTGCAGATGAGAGTGTAATGTGTGGATAAGGAGGCAGAGTGCAGGGCAGGTAGTGGAGAAACATTTAGGTGGCTGGCCAGCACACGGGCAGATGATCTCAGTAAGAAGCCGTTCTAAATTCTTCAGTCTAAGGGCACAGAATAACGCAGAGTTGTGTGCCAAAGGAAAAGAGGGGGCTGGCATATTGTTGAAGAACTTTTTGGAGAGGTGTTTGAATGAATACCTGCTCACCCACCTCTACTCTGCACTATGCTTTGCTCATCCTTGATCTAAAATGAGTATAGATATTCCAACTTTATAGAGCTGCCATGCAATTGAATTAAATGGTGGATATGAAAGTACTATGAAAGTACTATGTTTAAGTATAAAGTGCTGCGATCATTGAAAAAATTATGTCACCTTGACAGGATTAGGAAACAGAGTTGATCTTTGCATGTGTGTAATTGACATATGAGCCAGCTAATGAGGCAAGAGCATCCATGCTGATGTGGGTGGCCCAACAACAGGTTGGTAGCTGGAACTAAATACAAAGGAAGGAGGAAGGAAGATTATTACAGCTTCTTCTTGTGGGAGAGCTCTGGCCTTCACTGTCGTCACTAGACATTGACTCACTCCTGTCTTCACATTGCCAACCTCCATCAGAGATTTGCTTCAGTCTTCAGGTCTGTGCCATTGCCTTTGACATTGCCCATGGCACACAGTTGCACCAACTATCCTGTAGCCTCTGACTGGTGTTCTTCTATCTCACATGTAAAGAGCCACTGGACTTTTCAGCTCTTGCATGTGGAGGCAGCCATTTTGGGCTCTGTCTTCATAGTTATAAATGGCCCTAATACATTCATATATGTATATATATATATATATATATATATATATATATATATATATATGTATATTTATAGTTTTTATTCCATTTATCTGTGAGTCCTAGCCAATACAAGTACCATTCACACTCTTGAAAGCATTGCTTATGATGTGGAACTAGCATACTTCACCTAGTAGGAGATAACAGGCTGAAAAGAGTCCAGCTCTCAGGTCTGAGGATTGAGAAACATTGCTGCCTTCATTTCATGATCTTACATGTAAGCGCATGCTCCTTTCCAACACATATCGTAAGGCTGAGCAGTGGGCTAGCTCCTAATGGATCCAGCTGCTGATGGTATTTCTTTGATCATTTTGCAATGTAGCTGTTGTCCTTGGACTGCACACTGGTTATGCCACCTTCCCTGAACTTGCAATGTAATTTCATTCTTTCCTTTTCCTCTCAAGTAAGTTCACCATGCACATACACAAGAAGGACTTCACTAAAATGGGAACCCCAAAATCCAACTGATTTTTAAAAATTGGATTATTCACAGACTTGAAAACGATAGTATTATGAATGTCATATATTATTCTGCATAGCAGTTGTCAAAGTGAGAAGCATAACTCCAGGTAGAGAGTTCCTTCAGATGTCAGCTGTTATCATATGCCTTGAAACCATCATGGAAGAGCTCCTCATGTATGTGGCACTGAGTAAAATTCTCAGGGAGGCAAGTGGGGTACCATTTTCTGGCTCCTTAATATGCTTGTATCTAAATGAACGGTTGTTGCATAAGTTCTATGGGAATTGTTCAGAGAAAGAGAGACTCACTAAACTATTAGAAAGTAATCAAAGCACTGAAAGCAAGCTGGCTATCAAAATAGTTGTAATAACTTCTGGGCAGAAGATTTTATATTTTATATCATATTTTCATGGGAATAGTGAATTTTGATGCTTCAGAAACCACACGGACAACAAAAATTAGGGAATCAGTTAAGAATACTGCAGACAGATAATGGGGGTTGTGGTAAACCCTAAACCATGGCAGTCTAAAATTTAAGACAGAATCATAACTCAGTATTTCTTTTTTTCAAATAAATTTTACAGATATGATCTTGTGTAGTCTCCTCAGAATCCTCAGGAGGCAGCTTTGTTCTCTCTTCTCAAAGATAAAGCTTGTCAAGGTCAAATAAAGGCAGAGATGTCATGTGGCCTTAAGATTACAGTGTCAGTTTTCAGAGTTATGAGATAGCTCCCTAGTGGCCATGACCCTCAGGACTAAGCCTTTTGGGAAGAAGTTATTGTGCTTTGCTGAGGTGTCCACCCTTTCCCTAGGGCTGCCCCAGTTATTTTCTGAGGACAGCTCTGGGGAGATGGACCTTGTGCCTGTTTGTTTCTACTGTTACTCAGTTTCTTAAACGGACCCAGGAGGCAAAGACCATGAAACACCTATAAGGCTCGTGTGGATGTCAAAAAAAGCCATTGATTGTATATTGACAGTGCCTTTTGGACTTGATGTTAATTGTGAAGTGCTAAAATCAGCTTTTTGATTATATGTCATTGGCCAACTCAAGATTTTTCAACTGGCTCTTCCTTTTGTATCTTCTGATCATCTTAGGGGTTTTTTATTTACAGAAAATTAAAGAGAGGGAGACACAGAGATCCAGATGAGGTTACTTGAACCCAAAGTGAAGAAAGCCCTGTACTGTGGCTGGCTTTCCCTGGAGGAAGGAGGTTGTGTCAGTTACAATTAATATGAGCAGCCTCTCCGGCTCTGCAGATGTGACCTCTGGTTACAGCAAATGTGACAGTATGAATTACCTTCAGTTATGGTGAACTATATTCAACTGCATTATTGCCCTTGCACCTGGGTGGGAATTGGTGATTTGATAACCTTGACCATGTTAAACACAACAACGATAACAACACCACCAGCAACAACAACACAGAATACTTGGAAATGACAGACATCCAGAATCTGGAACTGAGGAATAGCAGCAGGCCAGAACTTGTGAACTTCCTGTGTTGTCATCAGGGGTTGCATTTGATTTGAGGTCAGATTATCTAACATGCTTGAGGATGGTACTTGAATTAAGTTGTGTCTTTTATTGAGACATAACTTACAATGAAATGCATATATTTAAGTGTATGGATGGATGAGTTTTGATAAAGGTACCCACCTCTGTTACTACCACCCCAATTAAGATGTAGAACATTTCCATCACGACATGTTTCCCTGCGCCCTGTCAGGTTAGTCCCTACTCTGCTTCCTGAGCGATGGCCAGCAATGGTTTGTCTTTCCTGTTGTAGATTGGATTTGCCCTTCTGCATTTCGTATACTGAAATTATACAAAATACTTTTGTAGTTGCTCAGACATTTGTCTTTCTTTTTCCATTGCATTGATATACCACAATTTTTAAAAAATATTTTGCCTACTGTTTCACATTTGGGTCTAAACATTGGAAGCATCAGTTTGACTATGAAAAATAGCCAGATTTGGGCAATTACAAGTAAGGCTTCTATGAACATTTTAATACAAGTCTTTATTCAGACATATGTTTTTGTTATTTTGGGGGAAAATAGCAAAGACTCTGGTTCGTATAGAGTGGAAGATGTGGCAAATGGTTCCATGCGTTTTGCCCCCTGGTGATACACCCATGAGTATGTTATGTTGCAGAGCCATAGGAACTCCATAGATGGAAATAAATTTGCTAAGATAGAGTTGACTAATATCATGTGGACCTTTAAATCAGAAAAAGGAAGGCATAAGAGCCAATGAAAGAGACTCACAGAGTGAACAGGACTATACATTGCTGTCTTTGACAATGGAGAAAGGAGACAGTGAGCCACACAGTGCCAGTAGTTTCTTGAAGATGAAAATGACCCTCAGATGACAGCTATCATGGAAGTAGGGACCTCAGTCCTATAATCCTGTGTAGGTGAATTCTGCAAGCAATCTGCATGAACCTGGAAGCAGATTCTCCCTCAGAACCCTGGCTAAGAGTCCAGTCTTACAGTGTTAACTTCCACCTGGAGGTCTGTGATCTACTTTGTGGTAATTTCATATAAGGAATATGTGAGGTGAAGTTTTTTGTTTTGCCTAAATATCCATTTGTGGTATCATTTATTTAAAGAACTATTTATCACCCATTAAACACCTTGTTTCCTTTGCCAAATAATATGTGTGTGGGGGGGTGTGTGGGTAGGTATGGGTGTATGGCTTAATTTCTCAAATTTCTACTCTTTCCATTAGTTTGTATGTTTATCCTTATACCACCCTGTCTTGATTACCATAGCTTCATAAGATAGTTTATCTGGAAACTAGGTTCTCTAAGTTCTCCAACTTTATGGTAGGTTCTTCGTATTTTCTTATAAATTTAAGAATCATCGTGTCATTTTTACAAAAAGTCTTCTTGAGAGTTTGATTAGGTTTGCATTGAATCTGTATACCTGTAGGGAGAATTGTAGTGTTGGATCTCCTGACCTATGAATATATATTCCTAAGAATTACTTAGATATGATTTAACTATTTCAACATTTTTTATATTTCAGCAGTGAAGCTTTTACATATATTGCTAAGTACGCCTGTTAAGTATTAATTGATTTTTAAATGCTGGTTGTAAAGTCTATTTCAATTTTCAGTTGTTCATTACTAGTGTATACTAATAAAATTAACCTTTATATATTATATATATATCCTGTAACCTTGTAAGTTCATTTATTTTTAGTCATTTTTTCATATGGATTCCTTGTGGCTGTGGACATATACATCATGTCATCTGTGAATAGGATAGTTTTATTTCTTCTTGTACAACCTAGTAGACCTTTAATTTCTTTTTCTTCTTTATTACATTCCTTAGGACCTCTATTGTAGTAGTGATTAGTAGTAATGGGGGAATTCTGGTTATATTTGTGATCTTAGGGGAAAGTATTTACTGTTTATTCATTGTGATATTGTTTGTGGTAGATAGATTTATCAAATTGAGGAAATTTCTTCATACTCTATGTTTGCCAGAGTGGGTATTAAATTTTGCCCATGTTTTTCTGTGTCTGTTGGACTGGTTTTTCTTTTTTAATCCACTAATATAAGTGCTAACAGTAATTTATTTTTAAGTTTTAAAACAGTCTTGAGCATTTGTGGGGTAAATTTCATTTCATTGCAATAGCTTAGCCTTCTTATATGTTGTTGAATATATTTAATATTTTATTAATGACTTTCATTCATATGTATAAATGGCATAGTGGTTTGTACTTTATTTCTTTAAATGTCTTTGATTTGACTGGTCTCTTAGAATCATTTGGGAGATATGCCCTCCTTTGTTTCCTGAAAAATTTTGTGTAGGATTGGTGTTATTCCTTCCTTATTTGACAGAATTCACTAATGAGACTGAGTCTGGACTTTTCTTTGTGGCAGTGCTGCTCTCGTGGGCAGAATGAGAAATACACATAAAATTCTGCAAGGGGATTTGTTAGGTAGGCTTACATGCAGGGTCAGAGGTGGAAGAATTCACAGTGGCTGTCTGCAGGATCAGAGGCAGAAGAGTCCACAGTGGTGGTCTGTGGAATCAGTGGCCATCTGCACTCAGGAGAGTTGGAGGACCCAATAGCTACTCAGTGCGAGAATATGGAAGCTGCAGAACAAGAGGGATCAAGGATGCAGCACAAACCCGAGGCTGAAGGCTGAGGAGCTCACTGTAGAGCTATTGATGTGAATTGTGTTGGAAGGCTAAAAAACCTGGAGACCAGTGTCTAAAGGTGATAGTGAAGACTGGACTCTTCAATACAAAGACACCTCTTTCCTCATCTTCTTTTTTATTCTGTCTAAGCAACAAACCTATTGGATGGTGCTATCCACATTTGAGGTGGGTCATCTTCCCTCGTTTGTTGGCCTGTGTGCCAGTCGTCTACACACATACCCAAAACTGGGCTTTATTAATCTGCTGAATGTTTCTCAGTTCATTTAAGTTGATGTCAATGTTTGTCTTTTAATTGTCCCAGAGTTCTTGGATGTTTTGTTTATAGTTTCTTTACTAGTGTCTGTGTGTAGCAATTACTCAACTTTATCTTCAAACCCTGAAATTCTGTCTTTTGCTGATCCAGTCTATTTGTGAGACTTTCCACTGAGGTTTTTTTTTTTTTTAAATTTTTCATTTATTGTGCTTTCCATTCCCAAGATTTCTGTTTGGTTCTTCTTCAGAGTCTGTCTCTTCTGTTGAATTGTTCCTTCATTGCAATCCTTAATTCATTCAAATGTTTATTTTTATCCTCTTTGAAGTAATTAATCATTTTAAAACTCAATCTTGAATTATTTGATATTTTATCTACTTCGGTATCTAGTGCTCAGTTATTGGTGAGTTATGAATATTTTAAGACGTCATGTAGTCTTATTTTTCATCCTACTTTTATTTCTGCATTGAGATTTATTCATCTCCTGGAATGGATATCTCTTCCACTTTTACTTGAGGGTTTTTTTGGAGGGTGGCATCTAGCCTTTTTTTGAGGGCTTAGTTCTCAACACCACTCAAAGGAGAAAACAAACCATGATAATGACAACAATACAAAGGCAAATCTGATATCACCATAAAGTAAAGGCCAATTAAAAGCAACAATATGCCATTATTAATAGTAGAAAAGGAACCAGCATAATAATATAGAGTAAAATAAGAGGTCAAAAAGTTAATAAATGTTAAAAGTAATAATAATAATGCTAAATGTTAGCAGTGAGAAAAGGGACGAATAGAGAAAGAAAAGATAAAAGAGGAGGAAAAAGTGAGTAAAAATCCAATTATAAATGAAAAAGTGAATGGAATTAAGTTAAAGGAACAGAAACAAACATAAACAAACATGAAAAAGAAAAATCTAGAAAGCAAGCAAGAAACAGAGAAGTGAATTCTAAAATTCCTCTGTGCCAAAGTGTAGGTTTCTTTCCTGGACCTGTGTTATGGGAATCCACCAGGTACAAGGGAGGGTTAGTGTGTCACAGCTGAGGCTTGTTGTATTTCTTTTCTCTTTCTTATGGATCATCATTTTTCCCAGTTCAGTCTTTTTATTAGTGTATTTTTGTGAGGCACAATAATTACATTTAACTTGAAGAATTTGTGGGTGCTGAAGTAGATTTCTTCTCCATAGCTAGCATGCCATATGGAAGGAATCACTTTCAGAGTCAAACCCCACACTTCATTTGCAACTCACAATAACCACACATTTCCCTGAGGCTAGTGCTTCTGGTCCCATGGTTTATCATTGTGTGTCCCTGCTGCTTAAACCTGGGGGAGCGGGGTGGGGGGGGGTGTCTGTACAGGGGGGAGGGGGCTGCAACCTGGCTCTGACCACCACAGATCCCTGTCATTGCTGTCCCCCACTTAGTCACTGTGGGAGGGGAACTACATCATCTTCATTCTCACTTCCCACTCTCTCCTCCCCCTCCTTTCCCTCTCCACACTCTCTCCCTGCTTCCTACCATTACTTTTATGTGGCTTTTTAAAAATACTTATTTATACTTTGGTTTTTTTCAAACCATGTGACATTTGATCTCTGTGTCCGATTAATTTCTCTAAGTATAATGGTGACAAGGTGCATCCAGTTATCTACAAATCACTCAAATTTGTCTTTCTTTATGGCAGAGTAATACTCCATCATGTATATAACTACACTTTCACTCATCTCCTCTTTGGCTTTTTTCTTTTTTCTTTTTTTTTTCTAAAGTGTTGTATGCATGCTGAGCTCTGCCCTATCTTTCCCACTGGAAAAGCCAGTGGTATGTTGTCTGCCTCAGGGCTCTATTTGTTCTAGAGGTTTTTAGTTTTTGTGTCCTTATGTGTATTCTAGTGCCAATGGTATTCCCCAGCTGGTCTTGAGGCTTTGGGCTTCTGAAGTGCTCCAGTTGCTCCCGCAGCCTTCCTGTTTGTATACTTAGGGTCTTGGCCAACATCCAGACAGATGATGTTCCTGATCACCTTGGCCCGAGGGTAAAGCAAACAGATTTCTGAGTTCTGTGCCAGATGAGACAGCAAGGGGAGCCCACCAATGCCCTGAGCTCAATTCTAGCTGTTTCAGACCCAGCTCCCTCAGAAAACCGGCAGGACCTGGCTTCTAACCACAGAGGGCAGTCTGCTAATGACTATAGTCTCCGCAGCCTGTGAGCTCTCAGCTGCTTAAACTAGACTCTGACCCTCTCCACAGCTACCTGTTGTTGCCATCTCCCACCTAGTCACTATGATAAGGTGTCCTCAGAGACCCTGAACGATGGTGGTTTTGTGGCTTTTGCTTTCTGGAGTAGCTTAATCTTAAACAGTAAGCCTCCTCTCAAAATGGCTCCTAATTATAACACTCCTAAATATGGTGGGTGCTAAAGTGGATTTCTTCTCCAAAGCTAGCATGCCATATGGAAGGAATCACGTTCAGAGTAAAACCTCACACTGAATTTGCAGCTTACAATCGTCTTGATTTTTTGCTGGGACTAGTGCAGCTAGTTCCATTCTTTATTACTGGGGCTTACTTTGTGCTTATGGATTCAGGTCAGGCACCTCAGTTCCCCCAATCCCCTGTTAGTGTTCTAGACTGCTTTGTTCTATTCTCTGTGTTGTCTTATGCTTTTCTGTGGTTTTTTGCTTGTCTGTCTTGTTGTGTTTTGTTTTTACTGTCCTGTTGGTTCATTGTTGCTTTCTAGAATTCTTGTCTTTCTCCTAGGTAAGTAGTTGATTTCCACGTATCTCAATTCCACGTGCCGGAGAGGCTGTGATCTGTGGCCAGTTTCTATCCACTATCATGCATTGGTCTCTTCTCCCATCACTTCCTAATCTTGTCACATTGAGCACCCAGTTTCTAGCCATGAACCCTTTTGGGATATGCTCCAACCACAGTGGGTGGTTACATTGACTGGTGAATTGATGAGTTTTTCATTGTGAAATGTGTTTTTGTCTCAGTTGATGTTCTTTGTTCTGAAATTTTATCTGAGATAGAACCTACCTAGGAAAGCCAAGTTTGATTGGGCCCTATTGTTCAGTTTGGTCTTTTAATTGAAGTGTTTGGGTTATTTACCTATTGGTTTCGATCTTTTTCTGCCTTTTTTGGAGGGTATAATTCAGTGGTGCTTTGTTGTTGTTGTTGTTGTTGTTTTTTTTTTTTTTTGAAACAGGATCTCACTGTGTACCTCAAGCTGGTTTTGAACTCACTATGGAGCCCAGGCTAGCCTTGGACTAATGGCAATCCTCCTGCCTCAGCCTCCTGAGTGCTGGGGTCATAGGCATATGTCACCACACACAGCTTGTGTGGTACTGGGGAATTGAACTCAGGACCTTGAGCTTGGAAAGCAAGTGCTTTAACCACTATGCCATTCCTCCAGCCATAATTGAGTAGTCTTCAGCATTCAATTTTATCTCTACTCTTTCTATACTAATTGTACTTCTTTTTATCTGAGTCTTTTGTGAAATAGTTTTTGTATTTACCACATGCCTACCCATGGAAAGCTCTTTATTTCTTTTTGTAGTTCTTGCTGTCATTTCCATCTGTGAACTTCCTCTTAACTTTTCAGATACATTTCTGTTAGCATTTAAACATACTGAATTTTATTTGTCTGATAGCCCTTATTGTACCATCATTTGGGGAGATATTTTTATTGAATGTAGAATTTTAGATTGATAGTTTTCCTTGATGCCTTTTAAAGGTATTTTTGCATTGTCTTCTGGCTTGTAGTTTCAGATAAAAACTTTTCTTTGAGTCTGTGTATGTAGTATATCAATTTTCCTTATTTGATTTTAAGATTTTCAGCTTTTGGTTATTTGGTTTTTGGATTTCTTTGTTGTTTATACAACAAAGATTGGATTTGTGGGTATGCTTTTGAATATGTGGGTTATGGTTTCAGATTCATAGTTTTCAACCATGAAATTTTTCTGCCTCTCTTCCCAGGATTTCAGTTACATGTATTAGCCCAGCTACTGCTAACCACAAGTCATTGAGATTATGTTCTCCTTTAAAAAAATCTTTGATTAATCCTGGATAATTCACATTACTACATTTACAAACCCATTAACCCATTTTTATTCTGTATGTCGAGGCCAGTGGTCCATAATTTTTCTTCTGTAAAGACTCAGTATTTTGTGCTTCGCAAGCCATATGCTCTGTTACAGCTCTTCAGCTCTCTTATCATATAAGTACACACAAAAAAATGAATGTGCTGAAAAAAATCTTAGTTTACAGAAATAGGCTCTGCCATTGGTTACAGCTATTGGCTGTCCATGGCTGGCTTCTGGTCTAGTTTACTGTCAGTTCTGTCAGGTGGTTGTGTTTTAGATGCAGACATCTGTATCTCTCTGAAGGCCATTCGGTTCTTCTGAGTACCTTGGAGTTTCCTTTCCCCATGTGCATGCTTTTCTTTAAATGTTTAAAGTTATGATGCTGATTTTAGACCCTTGTTTGCTTAGGCCATCACTTCTAGGTCTATTTCTATTTTAAGGATAATTTATAGATCCTTATTTGCTTATTTCATCACTTCTAAGTCTGTTTTCTGTGTCCTAGAAAACTGCTTATGAGTCCTGTTTCTCTTTCTCCTGGAAATTCTAGTAATTTTTGTTTGAATGCTGGGCATAGTTGAGTGCCTAAACTTTTTTCTTTAGAGATATGAGTATTGTCGGGACTGGAGGAATGGCTCAGTGGTTGCCGTGCTTGACTGGCAAGCACAAAGTACCTGAGTTTGATTCCTAGCACCACATAGCCGGGTGTGATGACGCACGCCTGTAATCCTAGCACTTTAGAGGCTAAGACATGAGGATTGCCGTGAGTCTAAGGCCAGCTTGCGCTCCGTAGTGAGTTCAGGACCAGCTTGAGCTACAGAGTGAGACCCTGTCTCAAAAAATAAAAAGCGTGAGCATTGTTGTGGTCAGCAACTAAGATACTGGTCATTCATAGTGATCCTTTCAAAGATCGTTTTGCATGTTTGTTAGGATAGTTTGTTTATTTATTTATATATTTTTGAGACAAGCTCTCACTCTGTAGCCCAGGCTGGTCCTGGATGCACTAGATTCAGATTGTTGGTGATTCAGATGATTGATACCCCTCTGTGAATCAGAGAATCATTAAACTCTAAGATTAAGTTTTTTTTTTTTTTTTTTTTTTTTTTTTTTTTTTTTTTTTTGCTTAGCTCCGTGCAGTTTTGCCTTTTTATTGTTGGCTTGCATTTAACAAAGACTAAAATGTTCCCTTGTCAGATTTTTGGGTTCTGTGCCTTGCATTGTCTAGCCACTTCAGATTCTCCATATTCTAGTCTGTTTCTTCAAGTCACTGAAACCTTTGTGTTCTGGGATAGCTACTCTCTGCTCCTTGTTCCAAAATGTAGGCAGAAAGCTAGAGTGAGCTTTGGGCTTGCTTGTTTTGAAGGGATTTCCTTATTTAAGGATAAATCCTTACTGTCTGTTGAGTGTTTGAAAACATTTCTTACATTTTTTTCTAGTTTGCTAGTTGTGTAAGGCAAGAGCATAAATGTGATGCTTTTTATGTCATGACAGCCAAAAGCAGAAGTTAGTCATCACCTTTTGGGCAGAGCATGATTAGGCTGAAAAACCCAGTTCTGTAGGATTAAAAGATAATTCTCAAGTTTGATTTCTGTAATGGGGTATGAAGCTAAGAATATGCTTTGCTTCTGCACAAGGATACCTCTGCATAGAGAATGTGGTTGTATGCTTTGATGTACCCAATCCTAAAGGAGTGAGTTTAAGCTTATAAATTAAATTGCTTGCATCATAAGGTACTTATCAATTCCAGGACAGAGTTAATGTGATTTTTCTATGCTTTGGATTGAATTTTAACAATTAAATTTTATCTCTCCTCTGACCACAGAGAAAATTGTCCTACTCAAGTTCCCCCTCCTTCATAATTCCCTGTTTATTATTCCTACGTCTTGCCTCTTTCCCTATATCCTACACTTGTTAAAAGTGGTAGTTGTCATTGTTGTCTAGTAGAGTGGGAAGAGCCTAGGACCTGAATGGGAATTTAATTACACCAATTTAATAACATTTTAGTTCTGGAGCCTCATCTACTGTGTGTGACTCAGGATAAGATATTAGAGCCCTCAACGTCTGCTGCATGTTGTTCATTTGTACAACTGACACAGTCACTTATTTTTCTATGTAAGAATTCAAATAAAACAGAAAGAGAGAACTCTTTGAACTCTTTAATTCATGCCAGTAGTGTAAGGTGTTTTTGAGGTCACTATGATTTTCCTCACTGAGACTCAAATAACTCAATAGTTGAAGCGTTTGTTTAATTTGACCAAACTCTCAGCCTCTGAGTGGACTAAAGACTGTCACTTTTGGGCAGTTTTCCCTTACACTATAGAGGTAAATGTGTATCTCTTTTGCTTTTTTTTTTTTTTTTAAAATAAGTAGGCTATTGAATCTCATAGTTGGCTACATGGTAATTTGTACAGCCCAAATTGACCATAAAAATTATTAACCATAATGGGAATTAATGAAGGGTTGGCTAGTGAAATATAGAGAAAACATTAAAGATAATAGGCCTTACAGATAGCAAGGGACAGATACTAATCCAGAGGGCTAAGGTAGAACACCTAAGGAAACTCATCCTTCAGGAATGAAGATCGCAGAGGGCTTGGCCGTGGTTCACTGAATGGCAGAGAAGTTGGTGTCATGGAGGTGTTAGAGACATCCTTGTGGTCCTGTGTTGGTAGAAGTTAGTGGAAGTCTCCCCAGTGGGATTTGCCTGGGATCCATTCTCCAGAATGTTACAAAGAAAGCTTTTCCTTGGCAGTTCTCTCACCAAAGGCACTTCGTTTTGAAGTTGCCAGCCAGCAGTAGCAATGCTGGAGAAAGGGCTGGCCATGGGATGCTGCGGAGGTAGGTGCTGGGGAAGATACAAATTCTGTAGGAGCTTGCTGAGTGAGCATGGTGGAACCAGGAAACAGACCTCTTCCAGCGGTTTCTCTCCAGTGTCTCTTATTGCTGAAGTTTAACATTGTGCTAGTCGTCAAGGGAAGAGACTATTTACCAATCCCAGGTCTCTTTTCATAGAACAAGCAAAATGTGTGCAGCTGTAGCTGAGAGCTGTCATTGTGTACCTGGTTCTGTCTCCTCCTTTCTTACTCCGTTTCCATCTATACCTTACTGACACATATGAACTACTGTACAGCAGCATAACTATTTCTTCCCCACAAGACAGAGCCAACTTCATTGCAAGTGAAGAAGTTCTCACTGTTCTCCAAAATGAGGAGATAATGTAGTTCTAGGAGCCATTTTTTCCTGTCTTTATTAATTACTCTTTAAATTCAATCAGTCTTATTAAATACTCTGTTACCTCGATACTCAATAAGTTAACTAATTTCTAGTTAACTGTATCTAAGATCAAAATAGGAAATAGAAATAACATATATAAATGAAAATGTACATATAAGATAGAGGGAAATATTCAAAATTATCACAATCCTCAGTTCTGTAGCTTCTCGTCAGACCAAAAGTCATATTTTAGGACTTCCTTTTCCTGTTGCCCACTTTGTGTTTCTCCTGGTCTCAGCTGTACCATCAGTGGGCTGCAGTTTTTTACTTGGTAGAATGAACCAAACCTTTCTTTCTGAAAGTTTCCATTCTTCAGTTTTCCTGCCTGTGTATGTGTGTTTTGAAGTGACAGAATCACATCAGGTCCCCTAAGTTGGCCCTGAACTTAAGCTGTCCTGTCTCAGCCTCCAGAGTGGCTGGGACTACTGGCATATACCGCCACACCCACCTTCATAGCTGCTTTGGTTGCTGTAGTCTTCTGTCACACATGGAAGTACTAAGAGATAACCTGGAGAAACACCTGGGTTCCAGATCGCACCTCCGTTGTGCAGAAGAAACCCGGTTCTCCTGTAGTAATCAGAATCAGTCACTTTAGCCTGTAGATCAACCTCATTTTTACTGCCTGTTATGCTGGTTCATTTAGTTGTATCAAAGGATCAAAATGTCCAAGTGGTAATTTTATGTATAAATTCAGTGGAACCATTGCCATATACCCTGGTGAAACACTCTCGGGGAGGTTAAGATCTACAAACCAGTAGACTCAACATTGCTGCAGTTGCAATAAAATAGTCTTTGAGGAGCTGGAGGAGTTAAAGCGCTAAATATCCAAATTCAATTCCCCAGCACCACATAAGCTGGGCATGGTGGTACATACCTGTAATCCCAGCACTTGGGAGGCTGAGGCGGTAGCATTGCCATGAATCCAAGGCTAGCCTGGGCTCTTTAGTGACTTCAGGACCAGCCTGAGTGAGATCTTATATCAAAATAAAATAAAATAAAATCTTCTTTGAGGTGGCTGGTTGGTATAATAGTGAGAGGACTCCCCTTCTAATCTTTGAGTTCTGGATTTTTATAGTCCAGATGTAGGGGAAATTACACCATGTAGGTTTCTGATTCACAGCATTGGTTGCACCCTTAAAAGAGAAAGAGAATTTTACTCTTTTAGGGTATCTTGTTCCAACTGGCGCTGTAACTTGAGTCTTTAGTATGAAATTCTACTTTTCCCACCCACAGTTAGGCCAGCCCTCTCTGTGGCAGGCATTGGCATTTATCTTTCTTTTTTGAGATAGGATCTCGCCACGTTGCCCAGGCTAGCCTTGAATTCGAGATCCTCCAGCCTCAGCCTCCCAGGAGGTGGGATTACAGGCCTGTGCCACCATGCCGTGTTGGTAGTACTTCATGGCTTTTTTTTTTTTTTTTTTGCAGTTTTTGTACTTTCATTACAGCTGGTCTGTTGATTCTCTCACTTGCTTATCCAATTTTTTTTTTTTTTACCATAACTTGATTTGTAATGTTATATAACTCTATTTCCACCACCCCACCCTCCACCCTGGGCCATTGAGTCCCTGCCTAAAGAGTGAGAAGTTTGGACTTGATACTCATGCAAAATATTCCCTTTAAATTGTGTTCTTGCTCCAGTGACCTTGCAGAGTGGTTGTGAGATCAGTTGGGAGAGCTAAGTTGAGGGCCGTGCACATGGAGGGTGGAGGGCCGATGTAGCCTTGTCACTGTTCACATCAGTGTCCAAGGCTTGACTTTGTTGCTGTCTGGAGCTGAGGGAAGTCATGTCATCCTCTTTCTGCCCCAGGACTGAGGACTAGTGCTTATTTCTCTACAGGCAGGGGAGGGAGAACAGTGCACAGAGAAGGCCAGAGGAGTATTTCGTCTGTATCTCCTCCTCTCTCCCTGTTCCCCCTACGTCAAGGCATGTGTGTGTATTTTCCCTTCCAAAGAGATGTGACTGCTCTACAGCCAGCTGGGCTCAACAGGGAGAGAGCTCTGCTCTCTTTCTGCTTCTTACCTGTGCCCTGGCCTCGTACTGTGCTTTACAGGTACAGCAGGCCTGTGAGGAAATGCATTGTGCATTTTCTGCTTCTTCTTTTCTCCCTTCCATTTCCTTTCCCTCCCCTCCCCTTCTTTCCTTTCTACTAAAAATGCTGTACTGTGTAATTAGTCAATCAACCATTTAAAAAAAAAATGTATCTCCTGGAGTCTGTGCTTGGGGAGTTGAGAGAAATGGATATGCGGGCTGGGTTTCCATGGAGGCAGGCGCTGGACTCGGATGGAACGTCTGCCTGGTGGGTTGAGAGAACAGAATAGGGTTGGTGTCATGATGGGATTTTTGGATGTGGTATTACTGAATCTGAATGGGGCAGTTGGACTTCCTGTCCCTTGAATCTGTATCCCATTCTCTGGACCTTTTCTTCTAAATACCTTTCTTTCCTAGCCCACCTGCCTACAGTGCTCTCTCTCTTCCTTTCTGCTTTCCAAATCTTGCCTGTCCCCCAAGGCCTCATTCTTACATAATGCCATCAGGACCAGCCATGCAGAGTGGCTCTTGCCTTACAGTACTCATTGTGCACAATAGAAACAAACTCTCTGCACCTCTCTCTCCAGCACTTGGTGTACAAAGTTTACTGCCTGCTTCCCTCCCCATCATCTCTCTCACTTCTCCCAGAAGCCCTTTGTTGACAATGGGCGGGATGGTGCTGGCCAGGGAGGGAGGGAGGGGTCATTTAGGATGCAGGTTCAGAGCACTGGTTTTGCTGTGTTATTTACCACTTTTCTGTGGCTTTGGTTAATTGGATTCCTTTGTAAGCTCCCATTTCCTCATCAGTAAAATACTGAAAGTAGTAGTTCCAGTTTCATAAACCTTAGGTTTTAGAGGTGTTATGACAATTAAATGACACAGTGCGTAAGAAGTACTTAGTGTAATGTCTGGCTCGTGGTTGGTGCTCAGGAAACATTAGGCATGGCTTGTAATTATCACTATCGCACTCTATTAAGGGAAAACGAAGTAAGGGAAGCATAGGTGACTTAGGCATGCTGTACCATCAGTTGTTGGCAGCTCAGCAAGGACTTCACAGGTCATAACAGGATTACTTGGGATTGTTGGACACTGCTGGAACAGGGACTTGAGCATGGCTAGGGGAGGGGAGCATGGAAGCCCTGGTGTGGGAATGGATAATGGGATGCAGGCATCTGCGTGCAGATCTAGTGCTTCATCTCAAGACCAAACTGCAGTTCTGTCATTCTCACCCTAGTGTCCCCAGATCCCAACATGCCACAGTGTGGCGCGCTGTAACTGCTGGGTCTTTCTCTGTTGAAGGAATGACCACAGGCCCTGAGCTACAGTTCCGGCTGTGAGTCTTAGCTGGGTGGCCCTGAATAGCTGTTCCTGTCCTCCACATCACAAGGATCTCCCCGGTACACAGAGAGGCTGGGCCTTTTGGGATACTGCCAGTTCTCGTCTCCCAGTGTTCTCTGACTGGTAGATTGAAGGCTCCTGGCAACCTTCCACCATCCAGCTTGTGTTTTTGCCTCAGTTGTACTTTTTGAAGAACTGAGTGGAGAGATGAGGGTATGAGCATGCTGACAGGCACCAAGATTGTCCAGGTGCTGCCAGTACTGCAAACAGTGAAGTGTCCTCAGATGGCCCAGAGCTGGCCGAGGTGTGCAGGAGCCCTTCGGCTTGTGGATTCCTGCTGATGCTGAAAGATTTCCCTGGCAGCCACATGTGCTGCTGTAGCTCTGCCTAGAGTCAGGAGAGAGTTCTAACACCACTTCATCGATTCTCTGCTGCCTGGAAATCTCTAGCATCAGGTTGGCCAGGTGATAAAAATTCTGAGCATGGGATTTGTGGTCCTCAAGCTGTTCTGACCTGCTGCTTTACTCAGGTTTCTCCTTCCTGGCTGTCTTCAGGCCCCTGACCCCATACTGCAGCCTCCCCAGGTACCCCAAGACCCTGTCCCTTGGGATTTTCACATAGGCCATTCATTATACCTGTCTTTTACGAGTGCACAGCCTTGCTCTTGGGGCTTCAACCCATCCTGCTCAGAGGATTTTGCTCATAAAGAATGTCCTGTCCTTAGGCAGATTGATACCTTGTCTGTATAATCTGTAGCACCTGAATGGCACTTACTGTTATCTAGCCTGTTTGTCTAGGCAGTGTAACCTCCTCCCATGAAGAAAAATACTATAAAGTGTTATTGTAATAGCAGGTCAACCAGAGACACACACACACCACTAAAACAGGAAAGCCGCAGTGTGGCTCTGGGCTCTGTATCCTTCCAACCCTACAGCTTCCAAGCCTTGACCAGGGGTTTACATGGCCTGAGCCTCAGTTGAAAGAAGTTGAATTGGATTTTGAATTTCCTCAAGTCTTATATCTCTTGACCTTCAGAAAATTGATTTTCAGAATTGGAATTAAGTAAAATTTCCATTTTTCTCTTCCTTTGTTCCTCTATGATGATCTCTTTGACTTAATTAATTGGGCAAACCTTTGTGAAACATTGGTAAGTATGTCGGACTTTGAGGTGCTTTAAATTGTAACCAGCACCTCTGTATGGATGTGTGTTTACCAAGCCCCTCCCTGGTGCTGCTGAATTTACCTTTGTAGTGCTCTGAAGTGGGTGAGGGCACAAGGCTTATTACCATCCTCACTGTATGGAGGGCTGGGACTCCAGGCCTCATTCTCTGGCTGAGAGGAGGGGCTATATTCCATACTTGGTCACCCTTTTTGGCTCATTTCTCCTTCTGTGGAATTAAGTGTTCTGGTTGAAGGGAAGCAGCAGATCCAAAGCTTATTTGGGTCACTTGTCCATAGTGTGAGATGGCTTCCTTGTGATCTGTTTTTCCAGTTAATGTGAGGAGCAGTGGGTAGATACAGAACTAGGGGAAGACAGAGACCTTTCCTACCATAAGGTGTAAACTCATGGCCATATATAGACACATGGTCTTTATTGAATAAATAATTATAGAATTCCTGCTTTGTGCCTGGTGCTGTGTTAAGAGTTGGTGAAATGATAGACAGTTAGGCAGGAAAAAGTGTCTCTAAGCCCCAGCAATGGCACTGTTAATAAGGAAAGAGAAAAACAATCAGGTAATTAAATTACCCCTGGTTATAAGTGCTCTGAAGAGGAAGTATGAAAGATAAAATTGTTGAAAAAGTAGAATGCTATAAAATAAGAATAAATTACAAAATCATTATGTCTCAGACCTGGAAAGGCCTGGTCCTAGCTCATTTTTTCGAAGCAAAGAAATGTAGACTGTCAGAGGGTACACAGTGCCAGGACGGATGTCCAGTTAATGGCTTTTCCACGGGCAGTGTGCTTATGCAAGGGGCTATGGAGGAGAGAAGGTAGCATTTTTGAGAAAAGTGTTGAGATCTTTATTTTCTACTGTTAGAACTCATATGTAAGTCATTTTACTTTTAAAGTAAATATCATAGAATAAAACCCAAAGGGTCAAAATTCGCACAATTGTGATGTGGGGACCCTTGAGAATTCTTCAAAGCATTGCCATTACAGACTTATGTAAGAATTTCATTTGTACCCTATATTTTTGTAGGTATTTATTACCTAATCAGATGTACTTGGATTTGTACAACAGTTTGAGGTGCTTTAGGAAGTGTTCTGCTACTGTTGAAAGTCCCTAAGAACTTCCAATGTCCAATGAGGTAATGGGTGGGAGAGGCAGGCTCTGAGGCCAGAGGAGGAAGAAACACACCCATCCCTGAGGCCCAGCTGACACTGAGATGGGATGACTGAGAAGGGAGATAGAGAAACAGTTCCTAGGTGAGAAAGAGGATAAATCCCTCCAGTGCATCTTCAGACACCAGCTTGAAACTCCATTATTCCTTCTGCAAGTCCATTTTCCCGTGCCCCAAATAAGTAGAAGCTTTAAGAACATCTTTTTATTTGTCCCCTATTTTTATTAACACAGACACACAAATACACACATATACTTGATATACAGTGGTTACATTGAACTTGAGAAATAAATACACACACACACACACACATATTATGTCAACTTCATATTCCCTTCCTCTCCCTTCTTTCACCTTCCCCCCTCTCCTTATCCCCCTGATTCCCAATGTCTTGCCCAGTTGACTCAATAATTTATTTGTATTTTGGTTTTCTTGTATTAGAGAAACCATGCAATATTTAACCTTCTGAGTCTGGATCATTTCAATAAGCATGGTGGTCTGAAGTTGTGTCTGTTTACCTGCAAATGACTCAAATATATCTGTCCATGTGGAAGAGTAGTACTCCATTGAGTACGTGTACCACATTTTTGTATCCATTGGTCTGTTGATGGATATCTTCGTAAAGGAAACAAATCTCACCTTACATGCTATAATAGAGACCTGTGAGTCCCAGCATAGGAAAGGAACAGTATAAACCCAAGTTGTGAACTCTTGTTAACCAATAGTGATGGGACTAAGGAAACAGCTCTCTCTGTCATCCCTGTTTGAGACTGAATCTGGGGAGCCCTAGATTGTCTCATTCTTCTTGTCTTTTCAAAATGTTTGTCCCATAACTAATCCAGGGAAAGTGCCATAGAGAGACCCTAAGTGTCCAGAGTCAGCTTCACCTATGTTTCAGCTTTTTCTTATGCTGAATCTGAAGCTGGGGCTGGGAATGAAAGGACAAGAGATGAGAGCACAAAGTATGTGTGCTTAAAAGTTGTTTTAGTAGGTGATTAAGGTGAATCAGCATAATGGGTGTAGAGTAGGCTTGAGTACTGCATGAAGAAATCATAGGACTTTGGTGTAAGCAAAGTTTTCTAAGGCAGGGCACAGAAAGCAATAACCATTAAAGAATGATACACTTGACTTCATCAAAATTGGAAATTGATGCTCACCAAAAGATGCTATTAAGGAAAGGAAGAAGCAAACTACCAGTTGGGAGAAAATATTTGCAGAACATTTATCCAATGAAAGATTTGTATCCAGGACATATAAAATATAACTCAATAATAACAGGTAAATACTTCAGTTTTAAGAATGGGTTATGGAAGAGGAAATATTTAACATTATGGTCATCTGAAAATGCAAATTAAAACCTTAATGACGTATCATTACACACCCAGCAGAGGGACTAAAAGGAAAAAAAGCTGATAATGCCAAATGTTTCTGAGGGTGTAGAGCACTAGGAGCTCTAGACATGCTGTTGGTAGGATTGTACAATGGGATGAGCACTGTGGGAAAACTTCAGGTGCTTTCTTGTAAGACCTGTGACTCGACACTTTTATTCCTCACTATTTACCCAAGAGAGTCAAAAACTATGTCAGCAAAAACAATTTACTCATCAAGTATTATAGCAATTAAATTTATAACAGAAAAGGTAGGAACAATGTAGATATTGGTGATTAGGAGAAGGGATATTGTGTTACTTACTTTCTCATTGCTGGAATGAAATACCTGACATCCACAACTTAGCAAGTAAAGATTTATTTCAGCTCACAGTTTCAGAAAGTCACAGTCTATTCATAGGTAGGAGGCTGGGAAATGGTGGAATCACATGGCAAGCCTGGAGCCCGGTCCGGAGCTAGAGCTGGAAGCAGAGATCCTCATGGCATGGTAGAATGATGGAAAGGGGACAAGTCTGGGAGGAAGGGCAGAATCAGCACATACCCTTCCAAGTAAAGCCTTAAGCATCCACCCATTCCAGCCAGGCCCCCCTCTGAACAGGCACATTATCCATAGGTACAAGAGGCTTTGGGGAATGTGCCAGATCCAAACCACAACAGATAATGTGCCATGGGATATACAGTAGAATACTACTTGGCTTGAAGAAGGCATGAATACCTGATATATGTAACCTTATGCTGAGTAAAAGAAACCTTTTATAATAGTAAATACTGTATGTCAAAGCTCAATAAGTGATATGCCAAAGATTCATGCGTTTTCTGATGTGTAAATTGTACTTTAACAAGGTTGTAAACAAATATACTCCAAGATAGTGGTATGCATGTTTAAGTGCTCAGGGTTTAAGTATAGAGGGAACTGCACCTTGTTAAGAAGTATATCTAAAAAGAAAATATGTGATGGATAGATTGAGGGAAGCAATACAGCAACATCTGTGATAGTGAATATGCAGGCATTCACTGTAAACTGCTTTCATCTTCTCTGTTGTTCAAAAATGTATCTTATAAATGTTGCAATAACTGCTTGAGTGGAAGATGTACATTGTAGTAGCATGAATGGAAGACAGCTGTGATTTAGTATTCTTTGCTACACAAAGCTCTTCTGCTTATCTTCTTCAAAATTCCATTAAAACCCACCATAGAGGCCTTTGTAGTATAGTTGGTTTATCAAATTCTGGAGAATCCTCTTGCTTCTCTAGCTCATTTGTGTTACCTAACTGGATACTTTGGAGTTAATCTTCTCACTACGGGTAAGATTTTTCTTCCCCTTGAATGCGATTGTCCCTAAATGTGGAGTGCCTTGAGATGACTTTAGAATTGTTGCTTTCTCTGTCTGTTGACTTGCAGAACAAAGAGCCAACAAGTCGGAAATGATTGGAAAATGGGAATGGGGGGACCACAGAATTAATTATACAATTTGAAATTCTCAGTGACCAAAACAAAATTTAAATTCTATTTTTTCCAACAGATTTAAATAAAAGATGAGGGGTCATCATTTTCCCTCTGATGAAAGTTGCCCACTCAGTGCAGTGGTGAGTGTCATGCACAGGAGCTGAAAGATGGCTGTTCGTTGTGACTTTAAGGACTTTAGACAAAAATAACAGATGCGTTGTTCTAGTTAGCAGTATCATGCAAGTCTTTGAGTATTACATTGGGTCTCCATTGTGGAGACCCATAAAGTGAACCAAGAGCAGAGAGCTTAGGTCTTTTTATTTCCTTGGGGTGAATCAGGACAACATTTTAAAAACTCTTTATTTTGCAGTGGTCCTCATTTTTTAACTGATCTGTGCAATAATTATGCAGTGAAGGAGAACTGAAAGGAAGGATATTCAGTATAGGGTGTTAGTCCCTCCCTGTGTGATCCTGAAAACAGCAAAAGAAAGTAAACTAAGCCCTGTCGTTAGGAAAGTTGATGCTGCCATTCCCTTTCTGCTGTGCTGGATTATTCCAGGAAGTGCTTTTAGAGAGCAGGGGTGAAGTGAAGAGATTCTTTTCCTGTTCTTCTTCTTGCCAGCCCAACCCTTGCTGTAAAGATCCATCTGGAAGGTGTGTTTTCCTGGCTTTTGCCTCCCATGACTGGGTGCTTCACTTGGGAAGTACCCAACAGAGACAATTTGCCATCCCAACAAGCCTTTCACAGCAGAATTTTACCAGTATTTCAGAGAATAGCCGACACCAGAGATTCTCAAACAGTTCCATAAGTTGAAAGAGAAGGAACATTGCCAAATTAATTTTTGGAAGCTAGCATTACCCTGATACCAAAACCAGACAAAGACTTAACCAGGAAGGAAAATTATAGACCAATCTCTTCAATGAATATAGTTACAAAAAAATCTCAATATGATACTGCCAAATAGGATGCAGCAAGTTATTAAAAACATCACATACCATGATCAAGTTGGCTTCATTCCTGGGATGCAAGGTGGGTTTAACATATGTAAATCAATTAATGTAATACACCACATTAATAAAAGCAAGAACAGAATTCATACGATCATCTCCACTGATGCAGAAAAGGCCTTTGACAAATTCCAATATCAGTTAATGATTAAAAAAAAGAAAACGCTGGGTAAAATAGGTATAGAAGGACCTTAACTCAAACTGATAGAAGCCAAATATATGCCAAACCTGTAGCAAATATCATAATAAATGGGGAGAAATTGAAAGCATTTCCCCTTAATTCAAGAACATGACAAGACTGTCTACTTTCACCACTTCTACTCAAATATAGTTCTTGAAATCCTAGCCAGTGTGATCAGGCAAGAGAACTAAATAAAGGGAGCAAATATCAGAAAGGAAGGAGTCAAATGGTCCTTATTTGCAGATGACAAGATTCTTTACATAGAAGACCCCTAAAACTCCACTGTGAAACTCTTAGAACAAGTTAACAAATTCAACCAAATTTCAGGTGACAATATTAATGCAAAAAGGTCAGTAACACTCTTCTACACTAATAATGTACTCACTGAGTAAGAGATGAGAATCCTGTTCTCAATAGCTCCTCAAAAAAATTAAATACCTAAGAGTGTGCCTAACTAAGGAAGTGAAGGACTTCTACAAAGAAACTGTATTATGCTGAAAAGAGAAATTACAGAGGACATTAGAAAATGTAATGACTTAAGTTGGGGTTTGTGGTGCATGCCTGTATATCCCAGAAGTCAGGAGGCTGACACAGGAGGATTGCCATGAGTCTGAGTTCAGCCTGGGCTACATAGTGACTTCACAGCCAGCCTGGGCTATAAAGTGAGACCCTGTTTCAAAAAAAAAAAAGGAAAGACATTCCTCCATTCCTGGATAGAATTAATATAGTCAAAATGGCTGTCCTGTCAAAATTGATACACATATTCAATGCAGTTCCTATCAAAATAAAAATTTTTTACAGAACTTGAAAAAACAGTCCTTAAATTCATATGGAAGCAAAAGAGACCCAGAACATCCAAAACATTCCTGAGTAGCAGAACAGAAGCAGGTGTCCTTACAATTCTAAACATCAAGTAACATTACAAAGCAACAGTGGTAAACTATTAAAAACTGGCACAAAGATAGATTGACAGTAGAACAGAACTGAGGATGCAGAGACAATCTCAAGTACCTTCTGATATCTGGTTGATCTTTGACAAAAAGGCCAAAGACATACACTGGAGAAAGGATGGCCTCTTTAATAAATGGTGCTAGAAGAATTAGTTATCCACATGTAGAAGAATGAATGTAGCCACACACCTGTTATCATGTACCAAAATCAAATCAAAGTGGTTCAAAGACCTTGATATTAAAATGGAAACACTGAACCTTCTGGAGGACAAAACATGCAGAAATCTACAAGATGTAGGCATGAGCAAGGACTTTCTTAATAAGACAGCTGGTGCAAAAGGTACACTCCCAGAACCAACAAATGGGATTGTATAAAATTAAAAAGCTTGCACAGCAAAGGAAACTATCAACAGAGTGAAGAGAGAAGTGACAGAATGGAAAAAAAAATTACCACCTATACTTCAGACAACAGGCTGATAACTAGAATATACAAGAAACTGAAGAAAAACAGAGCTATCAAAATCAAAGTCCTGGTTTAAAAATGGACAATGAAATGAATAGGCAGTTCTTAAATGAAGAAGTTCAAATGGATAGCAAGTACATAAAAAGAAATTCAACATCCTTAAGCTTCAGAGAAATGCAAATTAAAACATCACTAATATACCATATCACCCAGTGAGAATAGCTCATATCAAGAAGTCGAACAGCAATTACTGCTGGTGAGGCGGGGAAAGAACCCTTTTACGTTACTAATGGGACTATAAACTGGTACAGGCACTATGAAGAACACTGTGGAGATTTCTCAAAAGGCTGAAGGTAAGTATTTTATTTGATCCAGCGATACCTTTTCTGGGAATCTTTCAAAAAGAGTTAAAAACATATTATAGAGATATATGCATACCCATGTTTGTAGCTGCAGAACTAACAGTAACTAAATTGCAGGGGATACCAAAATACCCAGTAACAGACCAAGGAATACAAAAATTGTGTATGTATACAATGGAGTACTACTCTTCTATAAAGACAAGTAGAATGGAGGCTTTTGTAGGTAAATGGTTGCAACTTGAGACCATTAGGCTTAGTGAAGTGAGTCAATCTCAGAAGTTTAACTATGGCATGGTTTCTCTGATGTGAGAAGCCCAGAATACAGGCATTTTATAGAACCAAATGGGTGTGACAGAAAGAGTTAGGGGGGATGGTGAGGGTGTGGGAGGGTTAAAAAGGGGGAGGGGAAGGGATTGTAATGTTGATTCAGTATGAATGTGTACAAAATACTCAAGCTGAATGTAGCCATTGTTTATTGCATATATGGAAAAAAAGATGGATGCTGGATGCTAGGTCTTATTTAAGGTTTTTATAACCTCTCTATCCATCCCTCAAACCTTAGGGTCTATACATACTGTTCTAGGTCTGCTGTATGCTAATTGGGTGCTAACAGACCAAATTACAGTAGTACCTAACCCGACTCAAAAGGGTGAATGCCATTGGACTTAAAGTATTTTGCAGTAACTATTACTGTAGCTCATTTTCCCAGTGGCTGGTTTTTTTTTTTTACAGTTTTATAGGGATTTTGGTTAAATACAGTGTAAAAATTGAAGGTGTTCTTGGGAATAAAAGGAAGCAGGTCCTGCAAAGTCTTTAAAAAAATAATCCCTATGTGGCAGTTTCTTTTCTGCCTGCAGTTCTAAATTGTAATATGTCACTCCAAACAAAACTTAGTACCACCTGTAACTGTACATGTATGTGTTTTCAAAGGCTTCCATGGTCACTGCAGTTTTAGCACCTGCTAAGTCTGCACAGGAAGCAGTAAGGAAAGACTGTCAAAACCTGTTTGTAAAAATGTGTTTGCAAGGTTTATGCTGGTAGTTTACACATATCCAAGCTATTAAGCTAAAAACATTGTGCCATTCATTCTAGAAGAAGGAACAGGGCTAGATCATCACTAGCATTCTCCTTTTTCTGGCAGAGAAGTGAAAGCCAAGAGCAGTAGTCTCATGGCACCAACAACCCAGAGCAGAATCAGCAAGACTTTTCTGTAAAAAACCACATCGGAGATATTTTAGCTTATGGGTCGTGCAGTTTTTTCGTAGTTATTCAGCTCTCTGTCATAGGGCAAAAGCACACATAAACAGTATATAAACAGATGGGTATGGCTGTGTTGCAGTAAAGCTTTATCAGAAACTGGTGGGTGACTATAATTTGCCAAAGCCTGGTCGAGTGAAAAGTCTAAGAGTCTAACCTTGCCCAGGAATATACTGATTGACTTCATACCAACCCAGATCTTTTCCAGCTAGTTGTTGAATGGGCCATGTGGTTGGGTGAGTCTTTGGTCTTCTCTTAAAAAGTAAACACAGTGCGGAGACTTAGTAGCCTTAGTAGGCTCATGACAGAACATCTCTTTTCTTCACCCTGCCTCACACACACCAGATGCGTAATAACTATATCCAACACAGGATGAAATACAGAATGAAAGAATTCTTGACAATATACTGAAGACCTGGTTAATGGTAGAGTGATTACCTGGGAAACTCTATACCCAGTTGTGAGTTTCAGCCAAAGCTGCCCTCCTTTTCCATGGGTGGTTCCGGGCAGTTCTTTCTTAAATGCCTGAGCTCTCTTATTTGCTTCCTCATACTCGCATGTATTCTCTCCTTCCTTTTCTTTTTCTTACTCAGCACACAGTGCTATTGCTAGCACCAGCACACACGTCGACCATTTTTTTTTTTTTTCGTAGATACACTAATAAGACAGAGGTTGGTGACAGAGCATACAGCTTTGGAAAGTGCCAACATCAAGCCCAAGTACATAAGTGGTAACAATTGGTATTTACCCTGCTAGTGCATTGAAAAGTTATTATAAGGGCACTGTAATATTCATTTAAATACGTATTGTACTGCTGATCAACAATACACTTGCACTTCATTGTCCAGCTTCTGGAGATGGATTCATGGCAAGCATCAAGTGCCTGACCTCAGAAAGTGTTATGGTTGGATCTGGAACGCCCCCCAAAAGCCTCGTGTGTTTGGATGTAGTGGCATACCTATAGAACCAGGTGCTGTTAAGAGGTGAAGCTTGGTTGGAAGGGGCAGAACACTGGGGCTTGACCCAGAAGACGTGGACTACTGGGACAGGATCTGGAAGTGCAGCTCTGCCCTTCCTACTTCACTGGCCTTTCTGCCTGCCATGCTGTGAACAGTTTGTCTCCTGCTGGGCCAAGTGCTTCCACCATTGCCAGCCACCCATGAGTGGAGCAAAGCCTTTGGAAAGTGTGAGCTAAAATAAAGTTTTTCTCCATGAAGTTGTGCATGTCAGGAATTGAGTCCCAATGACAAAAGTAACTAAGACAGAAGGGATCTGAGTACATAGTACGTCCTGGTTAGTCTCTCTGGCCTGCTGTCCCTGTGCTTGTATTTGATTCGACAAATTAGTTACTTTAAAAGTCAGTTGCAGGGAATCTCATTGTAAAATGTGTAACACATCTTAAAAATTATTTTAACTAGATATCTGTTTTTCAGCATTTACTTGCTACTCTTTTGAAATAGGGTACACATGTTTTTGAGTGTTATGCATCTCACGATTACTATGTCCACTTTCTTGCATAAATGACAACCTATAGTGTATCTACAATTTTCACGTGCATTTCATTTAAAATATAAAGAATTAAAGATTCATGAGAAGAGATCTGAGAGCAATTATAAAAATTTAAGATTTTTCTGGAGTTTTTAAACTATCTTACTCATATCTGATTTAAAAATGACAAAAACCTTAGCAACATTCTGTATCAGTGCTTCCAAAGGATTCGGCCTAATGTTCATGAAGCAACAACAACTTTTTTTTCATATATTTATTTAAGTTAGGTAGTATGGTAACAAGTTAGCTGACATTAGCTTAGGAATAAACATAACCGAATTTAGGTAAGCATACAGTTTTACCATTGTGAATAAAAATGTGTGAGCTTCCTAGGGATTAAGTGAGGAGTTTAGGACAGATGTGTGTGGCTCAGGCATTTGTTGCAGCATTTTACTCGGAAGGAGAAAAGAATGCCAGTTCAACTGACAAGTCAGTAAAAAGGAAATCAATATAGAGACCTTCCAGGATTATAAGAAGGAGGTTGAGAGCTAAGCCTCTCTCCGCAGTTGCCGGTACAGTAGCTTCACTTACCGTGTGCATTCCTTATGCTGAATTTTGTAGTTACTTCATTTATTCCTTTTACAGTGCTTTCCATGCTTAGAAAACTAAGGCATAAATGGTGAAGGTTATGTAGCTGGACTCAGTGGGGAGTTTGAATCCAAACTATCTGATTGAGATTTCATTGTTTCTCTTGGTTTAGGATACGGTAGCGTCTAGGGTGTCTTCCGGCCATAGTTCAGTTTGCCTTGTCTGGGTTTTATGGATATCTGTTTAAAAATCAGTGGAAGCGGGGCATGGTGGTACACATCTGTAATCCTAGCATGCTGGAAGGCTGAGGGAGGAGGAGCCCATCACAGACAATGTAGTGACTTAGTGAGGCTCTGTCTCAAAATAGAAAGTAAAGAGAGAACTGGGGATGCAGCTCAGTGCACAGGCCCTGGGTGAAGTTCCCTATCGGAAGGAAAAAAAAAAAAGTCAGCAGCAAACTAGTCATGGTGAGGTCCCAAGAAGGTACTTTCCGGAATCTCCCCATTTACTGGGTAGTCATGGCTAATCTTATGTCGTGGTCTCCCTCTGTACTCTCATATATCTGGACTATTTTAATAAAACAGTAGCTGTGACGCTTGAGCTCTTTGTTCTGTATTTGGGTTTTTTACGTTTGGCATTTGAGCAGAATCACAAGTTGTAGAAAGTAGTAATTTCCGAGCATTTGAGGTCTGATTCACCAATGTTACTATAATTAAAGGAAAACCTGTGTTTGTTCACTCCATTTTATCCTCACTCACTGAGATGTTTTATAAATAATAACCCTAGATATTTAGAAAATAGCACCTATTTCGCTCTTCAAGCTCTCAGGAGGTTTTAGGTTCAGGTGTCTCCACATTACCCTAATGCAGTGATTTTGCCTGAACCCCGCGTTGATAGGGAAGTGACTGAAAAGTGAACTCTACTGACATGAAGGCAACTTTAAAATACAGAGTATAGGAATTAGGTAGTTTGACAGTTCTCTTGGAAGGCACAATTTTGAAGACTACAGCTCAAATATAATGATTTTAGTTGGTAACAGAGTATTAATGAATTTTGAATTGAGGCAGTTGTGGTTAAATCTGTTGCCTTTTCCAACACTAATCATTATTAAAATGATGATTGATCTTAGTGATTATGAAACCATTAAAAAGGCATCTGCCTGTGCCCAAATTAGCAGGCTGAATGTGATTTTTGAGCTTTCACTGAGCCAAACAGGATTTTAATGATAGTGATTTCAAGGTGCCTGTTTGTTTATGATTCTTCCTGTGTTTTCTCAGCCGTCAGTGCCCCCTTTCACTGTGGGGCGCAAATGTGTGGCAGGCTGTGCTCGGCACGTTCCTGTTAGCCTTTGCATTGCGTCAGTGTGAAATCGAGCTGAGTAGGACAATTCCTTAGCTTTCCAGAGCCTTCCAGCCCTTGGCTGGTAGATGTAGCCCTTTCCCAGAACTTGTGGAGACGCTCTGTATAATATTCTCCACAGCACATCCACGGTGGCGGAGACTCATTGGTCATGTGCTGGGCAGAGCTACACAACTGGTAAGGGAGGACCAGGCTTTAGAATGTTCTTCATTGTCCACGTAGCTGCCCTGGAGAGCAGGAGGTCTTACACTCCTTAAAAGACTTCTCTTTTAGGAGATTCCTCACAGTTAGAGAAAGCTGAGGGAAGGACTCATCTCATTTGTGGATGAGATTCTAAAACATGCTCAAAAACTGTTGGCTTTGGCTTTGACGTGCCTCTCAGGCTGCAGGGGGCTGTTATATAATATTACACTGTCCACAAAGGAACTAGCTAAGGAGAACCTACTCACAGTTTCACCCTGTGAGTTACAGACTCCCTTTACTTGGACAGTCCTGTTGTAGCTGAGAGGAGCTTGTATGCCTGATTACAGCAGTCCTGCTGCCTGCTAGGTGACACATGTAACACTGTGTTTCTATGACCCCCCCCCACCCCCCGCTTGTCTTAGGTGGGTCTTCGTGTCCCTGTGCGTTCCTGCCTGCTTTTCTTCTCTTTGACCTGCTGTCTCTCACCAAAGGCCCAAGGGGATGTCCTTTCGCTTTCTGTCCAAGTCAACTTTTTTTTTAATTCAGTGAATATTAGCTATGCAGAATACCAGGCTTCATTGTGGCATATTCGTGCATACCTAAATCTGCTCTGAGCTTATCTAGACTCTTGTACCTTCCTCTCCTCCTTCCACTTGGTTTCTTTCTTCTCCAGCAGTCCTCCTATTTTCATGTTGTCTTTTCTTCTTCTTCTTTTTTTTTTCAGATTTCACATATGAGAGAAAACATGCAACACTTGTCTTTCTGGGCCTGGCTTATTTCACTTAAAGTGACAGTCTCCAGGCCTCCCCACTTGCCTTCAGATGACTTGATTTTATACGTCTTTATGGTTGGATGATCACTCCATTGTATATATGCACCACATTTTCTTTATTCACCCACTCGTTGATGAGCACCTAGGTTGAATCCGTAACTTGGCCATTGTGAATTGAGCTGCCATAGACATGTGTAGGCAGGTGTCTCTAGAGCATAGGTGTCCAACCTTTGGTTTGCCTGGGCGCATCAAGTAAAGGCAAATTGTCTCAGGCTGTATGTGAAATATATCATCAACACTATAAAACGGCAAAAAAATCACACAAAAAAACTTGTTTTAAGAAGGTTTATGAATTGAAGGTTTAAGAAGGTTGAGCCACAATCAAAGTTGTCCTGGGCCACAGGTTGGAAAAGCCTGCAAAGTATATTGATTTTAATTCCTTTGGGCATATCCCAAGGAATGCTGTAGCTGAATCAGGATGTTTTTATTGTTGTTGTTTGTTTATTTTATGATGTGTTCCCCATCTGGACTTGAAGGCATTAGGGAAGATGGACAGTCTTGGAGGTAGATAAAGGCTGCCAGGCGCTTTCCTTCTTCCCTCTTTGTAGGCCCCAGACATTTGGTGCCCTCCCCCACCTTTTTTTTTTTTTTTTCTTGCATGCAAATGCTTGGTGTGCTGGTGCTGCCTATTCCCTGTCTCAGTTTTGGTGATGTTGTGTTGGGTGTCTGAAGAACCATCTGGTTTGAACACTTGGGACTTGTGATTCAAAGCTTTCAATTAGATGTTCTTCCCTGCTTTACCCTGCCCTTGCTTTCAGTGTCCTGTTGCAAGGACCTATGAACTCCTTGAAATCACTGACTCTCTTCTCTAGACAGGCCTAGAGGTAGCTGTCTGCCAGGACAGCCTCAGTTACTCTCCTCAGGTGAGCAGGGACCTCACTGCTGCTGATCTTGGCCTGAGTCTATTTCTTTACCTGTAATGTCAGTTCCTTTTCCAGAAAGTGGTCACCAGAAATTTGTCTCTGTCCCCATCACTTCCTTGACTGACCATTTCGTGTGCTTTATGGGTGCTTTGCTCTATCCACTGTTAAAATCTCTTTAAATGTCTTTTGATTTAGGGTTTTATGGATGTTGGGCAAGGGAAAGTGTTTGTAAGTGAGCAAGAGAATTGACATTTAACCCCACTGGTGTCTCCTAGCAGCTCTGTATCCTTGGCTCTGGAGCTGGGTTGTTTAGCTTTGTTTTTTTTTTCTTTGCCTAGCAGTAATAAATACAATTTACATTGAAATTTTAAACATATACATATATATCTTCTGAAATATGAGTTTGATGAGAATACATGTACTATTAGGGCAGACTGGCATTTCCTGTGCATCTGATGTTTCCTCGTTATATTTTCTTTGTAAGTAATCATTAGATGCAAACCTCTAAACTATTTTCACATGAATCCCATAGAAACAATTCTCTCGCCTCTATTACAGGGCAAGATTCATGAAAACAGGCAAATGTTATTTTATTTCCTAACTGGGGCTCAGTTTCTATTGTCAGCTGATTATTTTTTCTCTGTGTGAGTCTTCTGAAGATGTATTTTCCCCCCATGCCATGAAACACTTTCAGTTAAGGAATAAAGTGATTTGAGTTAGAAAGTCTGAGTTTCCTTTTTTCACATTATCTGTAAAAAATGTCAAACATGTTCATAAAGATGTCTTCCAGGATGCCTATTAATGATTCTATTTCTGTTTCGTTCTATTTTCTTTTTCCTATAAATTTATTTCTTTTCACCTTATTCTTCTGTCTTAAATATTAGTTCCAGCTCAACAAGAAAATTTCAAATCAGATACCCAAAGTAGAATTAGAAAGCCCTTTCAATAGTTGCTTCTATTTTTCTGGGAATAGAATCACTTGTAGAATGCCCCTTTGGAACCTGTGCCTGGGCTATGGTGGCAGAGCCCATTGTCCAGCCTCTGGGAGATGTGTTAGGTGAAAGATGAGAATGAGGTCTACCTGGTGAGACCAGGCCAGCGCAAGTGGCTCTAGCTTCTTAGATGCTTCATTCCCCACCATCCCAAGACCACAGTTGACTGGTTCCTGATTTTTAATCCTCCTAGTGTCTTTTCATTACCTTTTGAATACTAAAACAATAGTGAATAGGGACATGGGATTATGAATCTTCTATGTAAACATATCAAATACTTTATATCAATTATAGAGTATATACTTTGAGTATTTAAAAACTGAAATGCATAAATTTATTTAGAAATCATCTGTGTTCCTCTGGTGTCAGTATATTTACAGGAAGCAGAATGTTCATGAATTAAAGTTGCTTATCCCAAAGAGAGTAGTTTTTATCGTGAGAAATAGTACAGCCTGTTCTCCACTGACTTCCTGTCATCTTCCCCTTTTTCTTCATAGTGTGCTGAGGTGGGTAATATGAGGCCTGGAGTACTGGGCCCTTTCACCTTCTGAATGCTCCAGTAATGCGCCGGAGCGGAGTGAAATGGATTGGCCCTCTCTCTCAAAGTGGAGCTGGCCCTAAGCTAGGGCAAGACTTTCTCTGGACATATGTGTGCACTTTTCAGGGATTAGGCGACAGGGTCAGCAATGAGTTGAGTATTTTCTTTGCCCTAACTTAATGAATGTTTAGTGATTACGCTGTTTCAAGCAATCTGCTGTTCCTGGGTGGTGGCCAGGCCAGTTCAGGGAGTACTATGTAGGCATGATAGCAATGGCCAAAATGCTGTGAGGGATTTGTCACATGCAGACCCTGGCATGTATATTTTATGTATTATGACTGTTAATCTTGATTATCAACTTGATTGGTTTAAGAGGTACTTAGGAGAGTAGTAAAACACACTTCTGGACATGTCTGGGTGGGTCTTGGAAGCATGCCCTCAGAAGTGCTGTCTGGTCCCCAGACCTTTCCTTTAGGACTCTTTTCCTGCACGTGTATTCCTGGATGCCATGAGGTTATCACCTTTCCTCTACTTTGCCCTTCTGCCATGATGTGTCTGCCTTGGAGCCAGATGACTATGGACTCTAACCTCTGAAACTATGAGCCAAAATAAACCTCTCCTCCTTTAAGTTGTCTTAGCTTTGTCTCATCAATGGAAAAGTTACCAATATGGAACATTGATGCAAGAGAAAATGGGGCAGTAGCTATGACAATATTTGACCATGTGGGTCAGATGCCTTTGTAACTGGTTTATAAGAAGAATTTGGAAGGATTGGAAATGTGGCTTAGAGTGGCTCTAGAATATTTTAAGCAGACTTCAATGGATGGTTATGGCAGAAGCTCAAAAGATAAGAATGTGGATGGAAAAGCACAAGCAAGGCTCATGGTTTTTCAGATGAGAATGAGCACTGACTAGTTTGAAAATTGGTTGAGAGATGTGTGTTAAGTTTTGGCAAAGAAGTTATCTACAGTTTGTCAAGGCCTAAATATTTATATGATGCCGAGATTAAAGGTGACAGACTAATTGATCTGGTATAGGACATTTCAAGGTAAAACAACATTAGTAATGTGACATGGCTACTGATGGTTGATTTTAGCCAGATTTGTAGTGAAGATCAGTTTGGCTGGAAAAGAAGTATGCATAAAGTTGGAGCTAAAGGAGATGTGGTTGCTGAAGATATAAGCACCAATTTAAAAAGAAACCAAGTATTTTACACCAGGACAAGAAGAAAGATACCTTGAGGGCATCTCTCACCTCAGCCTCAAATCACCTCTCCTAATACAGGCACACGGATGCAAAAGTGTGCACTTCTTTAAAAGACTTTGACTTAAGTCCCAGTGTTCCCTATTTACTCAGGGCTGCTTAAGAACGTGTCCCTGATTTCATCCATCCTGAGATTCAAAGACTTCTGCAGCTGTCGACCAAGGAGACCAAGCTGCTGCTTGTTCTGGTAATAGACTTTGGCATCACCTGTGTGATGCAGGTTTTGCAGATTTTGCAGGCATGTACAATGTCAGAGTTGTCAGAGGTCATGGTGTCTTCTATCTAGATTTTAAAGGAAGGTGTGGGAGGCCAGACAATCTGTCACAGGCTTGGAGTCCTTGCAAGGAGCTGCTGAGAGGGCAAAGCATGAAACAGAGTGGAGCTGAAGCTACCATTGAAATTCCAGGCAATTGGAGATACCAGGAAATATAGGATGTCTGCCAAAGAAAGCAGCAAGCAATGAGTGGAGGTAGCTTGAGAGAGACTATGTGGGCTGCAAATAGCAATGCCGAAGGGATGGAGGTTCCTAAGCCCTTTGAAACGCATCTCACTACCACTGTATGCCCAGATGCTGGACATGGCAGTACAGGGTTTGCTGTTTGTCCTGCTGGGTTTTGGTCTGGCTTTGATTTGATTCCTTTCTAGTCTCCTCTCTTTTAGGATGAGAAAATTTACCCTGTGTTGTATTTTTGGAGCATGGAACTTTAAAAAAAATTTACATGACTCATAGCTAAGAGTTTACCTTGAGTCCCCGAGGAGTCTTTGGACTTGAGCAGTACTGGAACAGATGAGACTTTGGGGAAAGGAATTTGCATTTTGGCTATATGCTGAATAGTTGTATCTGTTAGTGGAACTATGAACTTGTTATTATCTTTATTTGGAAATCAAGCATGGTTTAAGGAAATGAATTTGGGTGTCACGTTGAAAAAGGCTGGATTGTAATAGTTAATCTTGTTGGTCAACTTTATTAGCTTAAGAGAAGCCTAGGAGATGAGTAAAGCATAGTTCTCAGATTCTAGTTGGGTCATGGACGCACAGTCTTGGCCACTGTGTCTGGTCATTGGTCTCTTCCTCTCAGGATCATCTCTTACTCTCTGCTTTCAGGATGCCATGAATTGAGAAGCTTTCCTCCACCACACCCTTTTGCCATAATGTTTATCCCTGAGAGCCAGCTGATCATGTTCTGAGACCTCTGAAAATATGAGCCAAAATAAGCCTTTCCTTCTTTAAGTAGTGATGTATTCTGTATTTTGTCCCAGCGATAGAAGTCTGTCCAGCATACATGTATGTGTTGCCTCACACTTAGCAGCAGATCTGGATGGTTTCTACTCTTCTTATTCTCATTTTGTGATGAAGAAGCTGCAGTGAGGATGGATAAATTCACTTGCCTGAGTCCACACAAATGATAAGTAACCAAGCCAGGACCTCGACATAAGCTCTTAGCCTCTACTGTCTGAGGCAAAAGTGCTACCTGGTGCTGCAGTTGCCTTGCAGTAGATGCTTAGCAACCACTGCTACTAGGACAGATATATTCACTTAACTTTTGTCCAGTTGGGGTGGTTTCACCTCAGGGGCCATCCTCAGGTTACTGGATTAAAGTTTCCTAGATGACCATAACTAATTGCCTGGTTCCTCATTGCCATGTGAGATCATCTTGCTGTGACTGAGGTAGAGTTATGTATAATCCCTGGTGGGATTGGCAGTCTTGGGACTAAGGTGGAGCTAAGGTTTTCCCCACAAGGTGTAGTCAGTTCTTTCCAAAGCAGAAAGAACAATTACTGTTTTCGATCGTTGCTGTTGACTGTGACCAGCAATAACTCAGTGTCTGTGAACCTGATATATGAAATTTAACTGATTACATCTTTTGTGGCTATCTTTCTTCATAGCTTGGGAAATAAACTGAGTTAAGAGATTAGAAAGTGTTTCATTAAGCTCCAGTGACAGCTTGTCCTCCAGTGCGAATTGTCTACATACAGGAATATGAGTGAGCATCAGGGAAATGAAATGAGATTTCATTTCTAATTTAGTCATTAGTGAATTTCACCATGTAAAGGTGTGGAAAGCTTTCTTTTAGCTCCATTAATGGAGGAGAGAAATGACTTCTTCCTTACCAAGTGAAAACATTCAGTTTTTAACTTACTGGCATCTATCATTTTGAAATCCTTGCTCATTTCTTTTCAGTAACAAAGGTAGATATGTTGCAGAGTTTGGTCATGTCCTGGGAAGTAACTTCTGCTTACATTTGTCTAAAATAATAGGTGTTTGGCAGTTGTCACATGTCCTAAGCCCTGGAGATTCCCAGGGAGACAGTGCATGACTCTGACCAGCCCAATAGGACATGCAATCCCCTGGCCATCTAATCTGACCTGGTCTGTTGGGATAGAATGACTAGGTTTAGGAAGCAAGTTGGCTCTGTAACTTTAACTGAGAGGCAGTATGTAGGATTCTGGTCCTGTTCTTCAGGCTTCCTGATGATGAGAGGAAGACGCTGGGCCATTACTTAGCAATGTAGACTTGAGATTGTGGCTTTGTTTTTTCTTCTTTTTAATGTATGGATATGCTGACATCTAGGTATTTATTGTGGCTAAAGGTTCATTTCTCTGTTTCAGCACTGTGAGAAGATTCTATGGAGGCATATGAATGGTTACCATTCGTAAGGTCCTGATAATCTATAATACAGAACAACTTGGGTCACTTCCCGATTAGAAGAGGAGATCCTGAAAACAGAAGCAGGAGCCAGTGCTTAGCCCTCTCTCCTCTCTGTCATGGCCTCATAAATGTGATTGGTTCTCAATCATTGGCTGATATGATTTCATTTCAAAATTAAATGCCACAATGTGTGGTGTAACCTTTAACTCTGGGATGGCAAAGGTATCAAGTCAGGCACCAACACCACTTAATGGATGGTGCCTAGTGGGAATGCCACATAGAGCTGTGTCAAGGTGGAGGAGGCAAGTGCTAGGCTATCCAATGAGGTTGTCTGCTATTGGAGCTGTGGGCACAGGCAATAGGAATGTGGTGGTCATTTGGGTATAGGCTGTATAGGTAAGTAGTCACAAAGATTAGATGCTAACAGTGGGTGTCACATACATGCAAGGTATTAGGTAAGCTGGTGGATATGAACAGAGAAACAGGTAGAAGACAGTAGAGTTGGGTGGGACAGAGGCTGTGTCCCTAGTGGGGCCGTAGAAGTCACCTGGTTGTTGGGAGGTAGGGTGTAACAAGGGCGTAGAGGTTTTGGGAGTGCCAGATGTGGAGTGATTTAGATTGGATCCAGTCTAATTTCTTTCAAGATGTTTTTCTGAATTCCATAGGAATAGTTAGTTGCTCCACCCTCACATACTCACACGAGATTGCCAGTATTCTGCTTTAGCTTTGATTGTTATACGTTCATCTGCTGACCTCTTGAGGATGTGAAGCATGTCTTACTTGTCTTCGAATCTTTGGTGTGCAGGTTTGTGCCTGGTGTACTGCAGATAGCCAGTGAGTGTGTTGAATTAAATTGAAGAGGGGCAGCATCTGTCAGGCAGGGTGGGCAGTGCCTTAGAGGGAATGCTGGGAGAGGAGATGGAGGCTGCCACTGTGGAATGCACCTACTTCCCAAGGAATTTGGAGTTCATATCTCCAGGCATGTCTTAAGCATCCACCAATAGAGGAGTGAGCAGAACACTGTTAGTCATTTGAATTGGAAAATGGCAGAGACTGGATGATTTACAAGGAGTAAATTTGGAATGTCGAACCTCGAATTCCCAAAGACAGTGACTTGCAGAGCCCACGGGTCCTGTATATATGGGATCTTTGCTGAGCCTGTGGGTCGGAAGAAGGGATGAAAGGAGTCTTCTCCTGGGAATGGTGAAGCTACTAAAGATTCCCTCAGGGGGTTCAGCTTGTAGATAAGCAGAGTGATTCCATGGTCTGCATGTATTTAGCTAGTTGTTTTTTAATTTTTATTTTGTTTGACCACAAACCTAACCCTAACTGGCTTAGTTTATTAGCTTTGGTAACCAAGAAACCTAGGGGAAAGGGGAGGAAATTTCTGACTTTGGGCTTATTTCAATCCAGGGTCTGACACAATGGCAGGCAGTGCCAGGTGCTACTCCTAAGTTTCTCTGCCCACCACACTCTCTTCCCATGTTTGGCTTGGCTTCCATTGGTGTTGGCTCTTTGGCTCTACATCCCTCTTGTCTTGGCAGCAGAGAAACACCTGCCTTTGCTGGCCTAGTGAGCAACAAGAATTCCCTGTGAGCTTCCTCCAGTCTCAGGTGTGATATTCGCTCTCTCCGCTGAACAGATGTCTTTGAGGCCACGCTCCTAGCTTCCTCCATTTTTCATCTCTGGGCTGTCTGAATAGCATACTGAGCAGGGTCTGCCCCACCGAGGCGGTCATGGTCACGGGACTATCTTAGGACCTCAGCAGGAATCTCTTCAGAGTTCCAGTTGCTTCTGTGAAGACTGGTCATACGAGTAATTGACTTGCACTTTTCATGGACTGAGAAACAGTCATACCTCTGTCTGCATTTAGGGTGACCATTGACAGTAGAGTGTGTGGCTATTTGTGGAGTTCATTTTTCCCTTCATTTAATTGCTTGTCGCAGTAACCTGGGTGGGCAGGCAAGACTGAGCCCTCCTACTTTATAAATAAAGGGACTGAGAATCGGGAAGGAGAAATGACTCGAACAAGGTGACACCACAGTACGGACAAGGGACACAAAAGTCATCTAAAATTTTTACTTTTAAGCTAAAAGTGAACTAAAATTCAAACTGGCTGGTTTCTTCATGTAAATATAACATTAAGCTACCCACTAGAGGTTAAGTACATACTTCATTAATACCTGCAGGGGAGCAAATTGCCTCTCTTTATAGCCAAGAGGTCTGAGCTGAGACCTTCCTGCTGGTGGCTTTCCCATGGTTTGGCCACCAGTGTTTTACTAGATGTTGGATCAGCTAAGTGAAACCATGTGATAGTAGCGCTGCAGTTTCCTGAGGTCACCTCTTGAAATGTGTAAGACTGTGTGGGATGGTGTCTCAGCAAGCCCAGCCCAAGCATGCATGGTGACCTCAGATGATCTAGCCACTTGGAGAAATAGCAACGGCCTTTGGTTCTTACTGCCCTGGGTCAGCTCTCCTCTTTGGGGAGTCTCAAGGTGCTCCCCAAAACTTCCCTTTCAAGATTGTGCTTGGAATTTGTCCAAAAGGTCACAGAAACTTGCAGTTTTCCAACCAGAAGAGATCATATGATTCTGTCTGTTCATTTCACACATGAGAATAGGCTCTGTCACATGGCCCTCCATGAAGGCCATCTGCCCTCCAGCCTCCCTTCTCTCTCCTCACCTGTCCTTATGCCTTGTGATGGAGTTGTTGTGAAACACTCATCACCTTTTCTAAGTACTCCTCTCTTGATGTGACCTCCTATGACCTCCTCTCTGGAGTGGGCCAGGCCTAGAGTAGAGGACAGAGAGGCTGCACTGGGATGGAAGTCTAATTGGAATAATCAAAACCGAGGTGCTCTGGTATTACTGAACTTATCAGTGGGAATAGAGATTGTGTTAGTCACTTTCCCATTTCTGGAACAGAATACCCATCACCCACAACTTAAAGAGGAGAAGTTTATTTGGCACACAGGTTTAGTAGGTTCAGTCTATAGTTGGCAGGCTGTAAGGTAAAAGCCTCAGGGTGGAAGGGCTTTTCAGAGGAAAAATTGCTAACTGCATGGTGGCCTGGAACTGGAGAGTGAGGGAGAAACTGGGTCACTCCCCTAGCTACCCACCTTTGAACCAGCTCACCTCCTAACAACATAGTCCACTACTAAACTTGTGAATCCGCTGATGAATACAGCACCTTCATGATCCATCCAATTGGCTTCTAAGCACCTGAGACTTTGGGGAACATTTTATATGTCTAATAATATTTGATCAAAACCTCTTATGATAGCCATTTATGTAAAAAGTTATAAACATCAAGTGTCTATTTTTGTGACAGGCCTTAAGAATACAATGGTGCATGAATAGAAGTGACTTTCTGGCCTTATAGAAACTATCATTTATTGAGGGACACAAATATTAAAGAGGTAATTTTTAAAAAGTTAATTATTTTAAATTAACAAATAAAATTTATACGTATTTATGGTGTACAGCATGGCATTTTGATATACATTGTGAAATTTCTAATTAAGCTAATTAACATGCCCATTGTCCCACATACTTTGTTGTGGTCTTAGCAATTTCTAATTGTATAATGTATTGTCGTTAACTAAAGTCGACGTGTTGTACGATAGATCTCCTGAATTTATCTCTCCTGTTTAAATTGTGTATCCTCATTCTAGTCCTCTCACCCCTGGTAACTACCGTTCTACTTTCTGCTTCTTTGAATTTAACTCTCTTAGATGCATATGTACATATGAGATAATGAGTATTTGTCTTTCTGTGCCCACTTTATTCCACATAGCATAATATCCTACAGGTTCATCTGTGTGTTGCATGTGACAGATTTCCTTCTTAAGTGGTAAAGAGGATTCCTTTGTGTTTATGTGAGGTGTGATCAAAATACATGGTGAATGTTTGAGAAAAAAATTTTAGTGCAGTAAAGATACATTGCTATTAACCCCCTCGAGGTACTTCTCTTTACTTCCAATACACTTGTCGCATCATTTTCTTCCACCTTCTGAGGCAGTTCTGAGCATCCTCCTTCATGAGTGTCTTTACATATGTGGTAACAACTATATGTGGTAAGCGCTGCTGCTGAGCGCCATCCAATGGAAAGACAGGCTCAAAAAACTTCATGGTGTGTCTTCATCCGTCCATCTGGCACTTCTGGCTCTCTTCTGATGTCAAGATGACCATCAAAGGTAAAGGTTTGAATTAACTCGGAGACACTGAGACAATTGCAGCAGCAAAACTGACACAAGATGGGACTTCCAGAACTGCTTCAGAAGCACCTGCATCAATGGCAAGTGATGGGGGAAGTGTATTCAAAGTGAGGGACAGTGTTTTGAGGATACTTCATGGCAATATGTCTGACTGCTAAAATTTTAATTATTCATTTTATTTTTTATATTGTATCTTGTATACTGCATTTTATTTTTCCATTTATCTACTTACAAGTACTTAGGTTTATTCTGCATTGTGGCTGTTGTGAATCATGCCTCAGGGAATACGGGAGTACTGTGGCTGTTCAGTACCCTGGCTTCATTTCCTTTGCGTGTTTCCTAGTGGAATTTCTAGATTGTATGGGAGTTATATTTTTAATTTTTTGAGTAATCTGTGTAGTGCTCTTCTAATTTGCATCCACACCGACGGTATGTAAGGATTTCCTCTTCTCCGCGTCTTTGCCAATAGTTATCTCTTGTTTTTTTGGAGATACATATTCTAATAGGCATGAGGGGCTATTTCATTCAATATTTTTTCTCATTATTAGTGATAATAAATATTTTTAAAGGTGTCTTTAGCCATTTGTATTACTTCTTTGGAGAAATGTCTATTTTTCTTTTCTCATTTTTGTAAAAATCTGTTTGCTTTCTTGCTGTTGAGTTGTGTTCCTTATATATTTTTGGTATTAATTCCTTATCAGATGTTTGATTTGCAAAAATTTTCTCCCTTTCTACAAGTTGTCTCTTTATTTTGTTGCTTTTTTCCTCTGCTAAGCATAAGCTTTTTGTTTTCATTTAATATCCATTTGAGAGTTTTTTGCTTTTGTGGGTTGTGCTTTTGTGTTCTTATTCAGAAGTCTTCCTTAAGAGCAGTGTGAAGGAACTTTACCTTATGTTTTCTTTGAGTGCTACTCCAGTTTCAAGTCTGAATGTTTAAGTCTTTAATCCATTTTTAGTTGATTTTCATGTATAGTGTAGGACCAAAGGTCTAATTTCATTCTTTTCATGTGAATACCCAGTTTTACCAAAATTATTTATTGAACCACTCTGTGTGTTCTTGGCCTCTCTCAAAAATCAATTGGTTGTAAAAGTGTGAATTTGTTTCTGAATTCTTTATTAAAGAGATAACTTTTAAAATTTCGAATTTCCATTATGAATTAGGGCTGTGAATTATAACAGGCTTAGATAAGACAACGGTGGGCTCCTGTTTCATCTGGGAGGTCAAGAAAGACTTTGCTGTGGAAGTGCCATTTAAATTAAGCCCTAAAAGACACAAAGAACTTAGCCTGATGAGAAAGTGAGGTAGGGAGACATTCTGGGAAGAAGGAGCAGGATGTTGAACAGGTCCGCTGTGGCCCAGGATAACAGCATTAGCCAGTGGCTGCTTCGGGGCCAGCAGAAAACAAATGATATGGCTGGAGATCCTGTATTCTTTCCACTCAGTTGTCCTGGTCTCAGTCTCCCCACTCTATCTCTGCCTCTCTGCCTCTAGCTCCTCCTCCTCCCCGTTTCTCTCTTGACAGAGTCTCACTCTGTAGTCCAGTCTGGTCCTGAACTCCTTTTGTAGCCCTGGCTGGCCTCAAATTCATTTAGCCCTGTATCATACAACTGTGTGCTCACTCCGTCTGAGAGGGAATTTTATTTATATGAGGACAGGCAGTACAGATGAGTAAAGCAGGCTGATTAAAGGCACAGGGGAACAAAAGAACCTATGTGGGAGATGGCAGATTGGCCTAAGCTGTGGAGCAAAGGATTCTCCCAGAAAAGCAGTGGGAGAGTTGGAGGAGCTGAGTAGGAAGCACGGGGGCTCAAGACCTGACCCTGGGGGTAGATGGAAAGGGAAGGCAACATCAGCTTTGATTCGGCAATGTGACCGTTTATTCCAGGCCTGTTCTAGAAAGACTTTATTTTAATTTAGAAGGATATATACCTTGTTTTTTTTTTTTTAAATACACGTGCTTGGATCAAAAAAAAAGTTTTTAGGGCTCCCTTTATGTCCAGTTTTGTTGCTTTTATTCTTTTTCTTTTTTCTTCTCTGCGTTCTAAGTAGCACATAGGAGTCCTTTGTATGTCTCTGATAATGGTGTTAGCTGGTAGAGTTATGAAGTTTGTAAGGGATGATTCCTGCCAATAGGAAGTCCAGGACTACAGGGCACTGGCAGAGTGCAAAGGAGCTGGTGGAGGGGCAGCTTCTGGCAGAGGATAAGCCACAGAAGCCTTTCCAAAGACTTGCGGCCATGTAGCGGATGAGAAGAGCCAAGAGATGAATGTCACCTACCTGCATCAAGCCTACACTGATCTTCTGACAGCAGATTGGAAATTCTGGGAGACTAGGGATCGGGCTTTGCTTGGGAGGACCAGCTGCTCAGGGATGGATGGGTAGTGGATGGACACACAGATGGATGTTGGTACTAAGAGCTGGTGAAAGGATCTCTGGGACTAGGAGAACAAAGAAGCAACTAGCAAAGATTCTGGCACCTTCTTCCCACAGATAGTTGACAGTTCCTGTGAATAGGGTTAACTGGCTTAGACATGGCTGTTGGTGAAATTCTATTGTTCAAAGAAGATGAAATAAGTTTCTGAATTAGATATCATCCTTTATTTCCCTAGTAGCTTGATGGTTTATTGGGAACTTGGCTCTGTAAGTCAGGTGATCTGTGGTGGCAGTTTTCTAAAGGGAGGTTCGATTGGTCCTGCTGCTTGGGACCTCCAGCCAGTGAGGAGAAATGTCTGCTGGTGAGTGGCTGAGTGGCACAAGCCTGGCTCTGCCTGACAAACAGAGGAGGATCAGGATTACTCTGTTTATCTTTGGGGAGAGGGGCTTTTGAGATGTAACCATTGCCCAAACTTCATGTAGAGGAGACAGCTCACTTTGTGTCTCATCTAGAGGTTCCCTTACCCCTTCTCACCATCCTCTTCCTTCTTTCTTTCTATTTCTTCTTCCTTTGTGCACTTGTCTGTCTTGCTACAGACCCCAGTGTCATCTCCAGGCTTCCTCTCATCCAGTTCCTTCACCTCTGTGTACACTCTGCCTTACACAGTTGGAGACTTCCCAAGCTTACTGACTTTCTTTTCAAATTAATTAACTTTCTTTTCTCAAATGAACAATATTTTTGTAAAGAAAATAATTATCCTACTTCCTGATTGTTGTTTTAAAAGATTTTTTTTTTTAACACTACAAGTGTTTAGTATAGGGATTTACTTGTCTCATATGAGTCCTCGTTAATGCCAGGACTGAAGACCAGGAAAACATTGGCTTCTAGGCAGACTGGTGTTGTTCTGGCTTGGGGGCTCGTTTGGCATCATGGTAGAAGCTGTGTAATAAACAGTCATATGGAAGCAAGATTATAGTTCTTATAATCAATTCCATCAAGTAATCCACTTGGAATTTTTGAAGGAGGAACAAATGACTTTCGAAAGGAGGGGGGAATAAGGTAAGGAAGAGATACAAAATGACCTTAAAACAATTTATTCATTCAGTTCATATAATGGCCCTTATATTATTGTGGTAAAATTACTTATAAATAAAAGCCAAAGGGGAAAAACAAGCTGTGTTCAGTAGGTGTACTCTCTGTTCTCTGTCTTGTTTTTCTGCTCTGAAGTAGAGTGTTTCTTGACGTAGGGATGTAACTGCAATGAATATTGATGGCAGCACAAGTCTTTTTTTTTCCCCCTGTCTGGCCTAGTAAATAAAGCAGAAAGGATAAAAAGGGAAGAGAAATTATAAAATCAGTATGCCATTTTTAGATTATCTTGTTCCCTGAGAACTCTAAGTCTCAAAAACATATTGATGATGTACATTTGTTAGTTAGGGTCTGGTTTGAGTACTGCAGGTTGGCATTTTCAGGGATTTTTGCCTCTGGTTAAAAATAATTTTTAAGGCTTAGGCTTTCAGAGTTAGTGTTTCTGTCTCATTGTAGCCTTCCTCAATCTGTTCCTTCCACCCAACAGCAAAACTGGAGCCTGTTGCTCAGCAGAGCATAGTAGGGGAATTGTGAGATCGGGAGGTGTGCCTCCTGGGAGGGACCTGCTGGGTGGGTGTGCCGCTGTCAGAGCATCTCCCAGGGCTGCCCAGCCCAGAGGACAAGATTGTGTGAAGTGGGCAGGGTGTGAGGCAGTGATGGGAAGGTACCGGGGACAGAGGGTGAGCCCTGCCAAGAATATGACCTGTTTGAAGGTCCAGAAAAGGCATGAGCAGAAGGGATAGGGATAAGCTGGGCTTTTTGTGTATAAACACCCTGATTCTGGCCAGCTCACACCAAAGTCAATTTATTATGCTGCTGTGATGGTGTTCCAAGGATCAGAGGGAGCTCTGTGGGCAGGTTCAGAAATGACAGGCACTGTGATTGCTCTGGGCCCTGTGAAGGAAAACCTGAAGAGCTGGCTTTTAAATCACCCGCAGTGTTATCAAATGTGGGGATGACATCAGGGATGCGCGGTTTGGGTGGATGATCTACTGTCGGCCCAGAGGGAGGGTGCTGCTGACAAGCCGTGGAGAAGTTCTTCCTGGGGCAGCCAGGAAGAGACAATGGGGTGGTACATAACCGGCAGACAGTTGGAGCCTAGGGCTGGATTAAGTGAAATTCACATTTAAACGTAAAGGGGTACAGGCTACTACAAGTAAATATGTAAGGTGACAGTTGGTGGGGGGAAGGGGAGTCAGGCCTGTGGGAATCATCCTCAAATGAATATCTTGAAAGATGTTTCCAAAAATAAAAAGTTTGAATTTTCTGAAAAAAACCCTATAAATTTGCATTTGTGAAAATGCCTACAATAGTCATCACATAAAACACAGCAAAGTACTCCCTCTCCCTCTCATCAGTCGTGAAGGGAAAGGGGGAGAGAGAAGGGAACAAGACCTGGGCCCTTCACAGAGGGCTGGAGGCAGAGGTGGCGGGGGTTTTGGCAGAAGATGCTCTTAGGATTTCAGAGGTTGTCTGTGTTTATGTTTGAAACCCTCATGTTCATAGTTTGGTTCACCACCAAACCAAACTTTCTAAGAAGGGGAATCAGGCTTGGGGATGTCTGGCTTATTCTGGCTCCTAGCACATCTGTCATGTAGGAGAGGTCCTCACTGAGCTTTTCCTGGGTCAGATTTATTTTGGCCTCTTCCACTAGGCACATTAATAAGTGACTTCCATGACTTCCAGCTCTCTAAAGGTCGGGGCCCACAGGTAATATTAGAAGAGGACTTTATGGACCAGATCAAAGGACTCTAATTGCCGATGTTCTCTGTTTAGCCGTTGAGTAGCTTCTTGATAGAGAAATATCTTGGTTACTTATATAGAAATATCTTGGTTACTTATATCCTTGTCAGTCCATATTTTAATTGAGGTCAGGGCCATAAGAGAAAATATTTATAAAAGAAAAAAGAGTCAAGGTATTTAGATATGCCTCTTGAAGTATTTTCTCCAGCCTGTGGAATCAGATGGATTGGAACTAGAAAGGCTTTTGGAGTCTTCCAGCCCTTTGCTGGGGTACACCACAGTGGTGGATAGCAATCAGGAAGAAATGGTGGTTGGGACAACCAAGAGAAGGATTTGGGGCCTGAACCCAGGCTTCCTGAGCAACTGCCTAGTGGCCTGTCACCAGTACTTGCTAGGGAGAAGCAGCAAGCCAGTCATCAGGCAGTATGTTGGCCATCTGAATTTACTCCCTTGACTCTGTGGATGAGGATGTTTATGTCTGCCGGACAGGAGGGACTTGTCCGAGGTTACCTTATACCCATATCCCTTTCTTCCAGAGGACACTGTTAAAAGCTGCTGTAGAATCTTCACTGTACCCTGTGCTACTCTGTGCCTGATTTGGCAATCTCAGGAGGAAAGCATGCCGCATTTTGCAAATGTGTGCAAATAATAAACATGCCCGTTATGTCCTGGGCAGACTCATTGCACACGCATCAGGGCAGGTGGCAAAATGTAATCATGCAGCCTAGAATGGAAAATGTTTTACACTTAGATGCTTATGAGAAAGTCAGTGTTAAAATTAAAATGCTTTCCTGGCCCAGGTGCAGTGTAATTGTTCCATTTCTTATAATAAAACTTGGAGAAAAATGCTTATATCTCTAAGATGTTTATTGTAATCTCTGGTTCTTTTTTTTCTTTTTTTCTCTTTTATGAGTGTGCTTCTTTGTTTCTCTTCACAGGAAAAAGTAGAATATGCCTTCCTGATTATTTTTACAGTCGAGACATTTTTGAAGATTATAGCATATGGATTATTGCTACATCCTAATGCTTATGTTAGGAATGGATGGAATTTACTGGATTTTGTTATAGTAATAGTAGGGTAAGTCCTTCTTATTTTGGGGAAATGTTTGTCTTGGAAATGGGAGATGGGAATTGGGGGTCAAAAGAACAGTCTTTTTTAGGGAAGAGGGTTGCTCTTTTATGCTGTTATTGTACAAGGACCTACCAGGAGTTCTTTTAAGTGTGGCAGTGTGCCACCAGTCTGCCCAAAAGATGGTTTTAAATTTGCTCTTAGTTCTTACTCTCTTTTTAAAATAGCATGTTGTGGAACTAAGTCTAAACTGTAATGTGAGATGGCTCACCTTCCTGCATCCTGAATCTCAACAAATAGACAGCTTTACTGATGTTTAGAATCAAATGAGTGGACCTCTTAATACTTAGTACCTTGTTAGGTTAAAAAAAATAATAAAGCTGGACTGAGGACATAGCTCAGTGGTTAAAGTGCTTGCCTAGCAAGTGAAAGGCCCTGGATTTGACTCTCTAGCACCATGTAAGCTGGCTGTGGTAATACACACCTGTAATCCCAGCTCTCAGAAGGCGTAGGCAGGAGGATTGCCATGTGTTCGAGGCCAGCCTAGGCTGTGTAGTGATCTCAGGACTAGCCTGGACTACAGAGTGAGACCCTGATGTCCCCAAAATAAATTATGATTATGATAAAATAATAATAGTAATAATACAACATTTTAATAGCGAGATATTCTGCTGTTTAACATCTTTTGAACAAGGCCTTTTTTCTGCTGACTTAAGGGAAGAACTCTGGCATGCTACTATCCCCATTTCAAATAACAAACAAGTATCTGATTAATGTGTTATATCTGCCATAAAATGACATAAACTGGAAAATACAGAGAAGCAGATGTTCCCTCCAAATTCTTTTGCAGAAAGAAGACACCAATAGTTTTAGTTAATGATAAAATGAAGAAATAGTGGCCTGTGTCTTCCTGCTTTTTCCACTGCTGGAAATGCTGGTAGCCAGAGAAAAGTCAATTTGTTTCAGAAGAGTGAGAAATTTTTAGGACCAAATATCCATGAAGGGAAATAAGATATTGTCTTAGTGACTTTTTCATTACTGGGACAGAATATCAAACATCCACAGCTTAAGGGGAGAAAGATTTATTTTAGCTCACAGTTTCGAACAGTCCATTCATGGATAGCTGGTAATGTTGGAAGCATATGGTGGAAACTTAGCGCTTCGTGGCATGGCAGACAGAAGCCAAGTTCACAAGAAAGGGCAAAGTTACTCTATAGGTACTCTGCCCATTCTGGGTTAAGTCTCAATATTCAGCCCCCTCTGACCAGGCCCCATCTCTTAACAGCATCCAAATACATGATGTTTTGGGGGGATTATACAGATCCATACTATAAAATTCTGTCCCTGGCTCTCAAAAGACTCATGTTCACCTCCTTATGTATAGTGCAAGAGTTGCCAAAGTCTTAACAGTTTCAGCACTATTAAAAAGTCCGAGGCCAAAGTCTTCTCTGAAACATCAGGCGAACTTTCAGCTGCAAGCTCCTGTGAAAAATCAAAGGAAACGTAAACACTTCCAACATACAATGGCATGGGTAAACATTCCCATTTTAAGAGAGAGGTATAGGGGAATACAAAGCAATCAAACCAAAGCAGGAATGAAACCCAGCAGGACAACACCCAGATCCTGCAGTTTTATTAAATTCTGTGTTCAGCACACCAGGCAAGCTAGGCAAGCTGTGACTAGATGTGAACTCCAAAGCACTTGGGAGGCCCTGCCCCTACAATACTGGCTCTAGCTCTAGCTTTTTCTCTGGGCTGGCCCCACCTACAACCTGTAGCTTTTTCTCAATGGACAATCCATGTTTCTGGCATCTCCAAATATCTAAAGTCTCCATTGTACATTAGTCTTCTCCTTTACAACTTCATTCATTGTCCTTCCAACTGCACCTTGCCTGTCCTCAAGGCCTACCTCCAAAATCTGGGTGAAAGTCTCAGTGACCCAGTTATTGCACTTTGTATGTCTATAAACCCAGAACCATGTGGACATCTCCAAGGTCTGCCACTGCTTGAGCAGTAGCCTATCCCCTTAGACAATTCCTGTTGAGGCCTATGCGTTCTTAGGTGATTGAACTCCAACAGTTTTCTCTTTGGTCCTACTGGATACCCTGAGATGTTTTTCTCAGAGCAAGGTCATTTTCCTCTCCACTCTTTAATTGCTAAAGGGCAGGATCTTGTTGATTCCTGATACCTCTGCAAAGCATCTGTTTTATAGTTGTGCTTCCGAGTGCTTGGCTTTTTTTTTTTTTTTTAATGCTAATCTCTTTAACTTCCCTTCTCTTCTGTTCTACCTCTGTAGGCCTTTTCAGCATGGCAGAACTTTTAAAATCATTGTTCTGCCATTTTTTTCTACTTTTTTTTTTAACCAAAGAGTTGGCTAAAAGATGCAAGCAGTAGCCAAATGACAGTATGAACACTGAGTTGCCATGTGATAGTCTCTTCCGGATTAAAGAGCCCACTACCCTTGATCTCAGTTTCAGGCGAAATCTCTGGACAAGGGAAAAATGCAGACAAACTTTTTATTACAGCATAGCATGTGTGGTTTTTAGATCAGTAGTCAAAAAAAAAAAAAAAAAATCCTTCTTCCCAACTGAAATTTCTTGAGTCTAGCCTTTATAATCCATACTTCCATCAGTGTTCTGGTCTTTTGAGCTCTGACCAGAATCTTTCAACAATCTTGGCTTATCCCATTCTAAGGCTTTTCTTGCCAGCACCTTCAAATCTTTCCAAACTCTCCCCATGAAACAGTCCTAAAGGCTTCTAAACCATATCAGTGGGTAAAGTCACAGCAACAACTCCACTTCTGTGGTACCAGTTTCTGTCTTAGTTACTTTTTCATTGCTGGAACGGAATTCTCAACATGTACAATTTATAGGGGCAAAGATTTATTTTAGTTCACAGTTTTAGAAGGTCACTGTCCATTCATGGGTGGCTGGTAATGTTGAAAGCACATGGCAAAGACTGAGCTATTCACAGCATGTCAGACGGAAGGAAGCCAAGTCCAGGAGGAAGGGCAGAGTCACCTTTCCAGGTGATCCCCCCCTTCAGGATCAAGCCCTAGTGTTCTGCCTCCTTTTAGCAAGTCCTCCCTCTTAACAGCATCCGAATACATGAGGCTGTTGGGAGACATTACAGACCGAAAACGTAACAGATATGTTCCTTCTAGGAATCTTAACTACTCTAGCTATTCTATGGGTTGCTCCTAGAATTGTCTCTGCAGGGAGAGATTTTAAAGTAGTTTTGTTTGTTTGTTTGTTTGTTTTCATCTCTGTGGCCTTGGTTAACTGCCTTTTGCAGTTAAGCAAGATGGTTCTTTTTTGGCTTATTTTATCATGACTCCTTTGTGATTTTTCAATTGATATTTCTCCTGCTTCATATTGGGTGAGTACAGTCAGTTTTGGGCTTGTCCTTTCAACCTAGGAAGTCAAATAGAATCCAGAGAGGTGACCTGGTAGGGTAACTGGACACACGAGGAAAGGGGGTTAGTTTTTGCAAGAAGCTTTCATAGAACGTTGGCACCCAAGGCATCATTGCATATAAATGAACAGGTGGACAGTATGTGGAATACAAACACTTTCCTTTATTTGGTATGCCCTGTTGAGTGGCTGGGAGGTCTCTTGGTTGCATAATAATCTTGCTTTACCTCTCTTGCCATTGACTTTATGTACAGGCAGAGAATGGGGATGCATAGCTCCTTTTCTTGTACCCTTATGTTGTCTGTGTAAAGACATTTTGCATATGACAACGCAGCACAAAGACAGGGAACCCCATGAAGAGAAAAAGCTCAAAAAAGCTTGAGCAAAATAAATAAGAAGGGAGACACAGAAGGTATAGCACAATTCTAGCAAAGTTGTTAACAATGGTAATGAGAAAATCTGAAGACAGAGAAAAAGTCATCAGAACAACCATGGAAGTCAGAGACAATAAAGAGGCCTCTTTCAAGGACTGGAAAAAACATCAGCCTCCTTTTCTTATTCAGTGAAATATCTTCCAAGATTGAAGTCAAAATGAAAAATGTTTTTAGATGAACCAAAGCGGAGAATTCTTGACCATTAGACCTGCACCTCAATAAACGTTAAAATGATTCTTCAGGCTAAAGGAAGATGACACCAGTTAGAAATGTAGGTCCACATAAAAGGATGAAGAATGCCGAAAGGTAAACATGTGGGAACATGTAGAGACAGTTTCCTCATTTTAAAATATCCTTAAATGTAATTGATTAAGGCAAAAATAACTATGTATTTTGCGTTTTATACCTTCTGTAGAAGTTGAGTGTATTTCATACAACAGCATTCCAAAGGACAGAAACAGGGAACAATTATATCCTGTGGTGAGGTATTTATACAAAAGATCGGCAGTGATAAAATATTACTTGAAGATAGATTGTGATAAGTTAAAGATGTATATTTTAAACCCTAGAGCCTGGGTTTGGCAAAAGCATAGTCCAAATCTTACTTACGCCCCTGTCTCCTCACCCTCACATTATGAAGTGTTTTATCTGCCACCTGTTTTGTTGTGACCCTCTCCTACTTGCTCATGGCTACACCTATTTGATATTCAACAGCAACATTTTTGTACCAAAAACTCTATAGCCTGAAGATCCTAACATATTTTTAAATTTATAAATTTTTATTTACATATCACATCCGTTTCGTCTTCCCATTCTGTCACCCCCTGCCTTCCTTTTCTGTCCCCATGAAGTCTGTCTTCGTACTTTCTTCCATCTCTCCTTTTTTATTGTTTTGTTTTCTCATATTAGAGAAATCATATGATATTTAACTTCTTGTGACTGATTCATTTTGCTAAGCATGACAGTCTCAAGGTGCACCCACCCTACCAATGACTCAAATTTGTCCTTCTTTGTGTCAGAGTTGATATATAGATATAGATACAGATATCACATCTTTATCCATTCATTTGTGGTTGGACATAGTGGCTTTTTTCAAGATTTGGCTATTAAATTGTGCTAATATAAACATGGGTACATGTGTATCACTCTTATACAAAGTCACAAAATATTTACTGTCACTTTACAGAAAATGTATGTTGATACTTGCCCTAGAGAAACCACATACTCTTTCTAAGAGAACATATGGGAAAATCTTTATGACTCAAGGTAAACAGAGATTTCTTAGGCATAAAAAAGCAATAGCCAAAAGAGAGGTAGTTGAAAAATTGGACTTTATCAAAAAGTAAAAGCTTTTCTTTACAACACAGTGTGAAGAAAATTAAAAGTGACTCTCAAATTGGAAGTATTCAAAGTACATGCATTTAACAAAACACTAGTATTTGGAATATGTAAAGAATTCTCACAACTCAGTAGTACGAAGATTACGAAATTCACAAGTACACAGAAGATTTGAACACGATTTTACTAAAAAATACATGTGAATGGTTAACAAATCAGTGAAAGTTTAAATGTTGTTAGTAGTTAAGAGAAATGCCTATTAAAACTACAATAACAGCACTCTGTGCCCAGTAAGGTTATTACATGTAAAAAGAACAGAAATATCAAAGGTTAGCCAACACATAGAGCAACCAGAACTTTCACATTCCACATCTAGAAATAGAAAGTGATACAACTTTGGAAAAAATTTCAAACTTTTGCAATATTAAACATACTTATTGCTTTGTGCCCATAGTACCAGTTCTCTCTTAGGTGTTTAAGGAAAATGAAAACATGTGCCCACAGAAAACCTTTATTCATCATAGAGAAAAACTGGAAATAACCCAAACATCTCACAATAAGTGAATGGTGTAAATACATTTGGCATATTTATATAATGGAACATTACTCAATAAAAAAGAAACACACTACTGATAACAGCTGGGATGAATCTCAAAAACATGATAAGCAAACAGAAGATAAGAAAAAAAGAGAACATGCTATATAATTCTATTTATGTAGGCAATAAAGGAGAAAGAATCTTACATGGGTAGCCAGTCAGTGGCTCCCAAAGGCAGGGCTCCCATGGAAAAATGACTGTACAGGGCATGAGAACTGTTTCCACTGTGGGAAATCTTTGTGTCTTGATTGTGATGTCTGTTTCCTAAACTCAGATATTTGTCACACTTTCCTTATTTTACATTTTAAATGGATACATTTTATAGAAATTAAACCTCAATAGAGTTGATTTTTAAAGAATCATCTAGAACATTTAAAGTAATACTGTACTCATTGGTCTGTTTCTCATTAAGTGTGGAAAACTTTAGAACATAACATGTTATCTAAAATATGCACTAAATTATGATCAAAGGAAGAAGAAAAATTTTAACAAAAAATAAAAGGAAAAATTATGATGTCTTCATCTGAATCAAATCCTCGTCCTTAAAGTTTCCAACTGAAGCCTGTGTTTCAATCCGGTCGACTTTTGCTCCAAGCCCACTGTGACCTATTACTTTTGTCAAGATTCCCATTAACAAGAGACATTAAGAAAACAATGGATATTTCTAAAATATTAACTCTTAGTAATGTGACTACAAGGGAACTCAGTAGGTCTAACAGAGCTGAAGTTAACTCCCTTTACGCAAAAGTTTGATTTGAATCAACTTTCATCCTGGCCCCCTCTCCTGGTCCTCTGATTTCTCAGACGTTTCCGGCAGCTGTGGCTCATCACTGTTGTGAAGAACGTGGAGTCCGTATTGTGGTGCTCCTGACCATTACCAGTTTGAGCAGCTTCTTTCCCATCTTGGCATAAACTTTTAATAATACCTTTTGGTCAGATATTGCTGTTCCCTTGCATCCTATGTCTTCAAGCACACAGTCCTTTTGCGGTGGGAGGCAGGAGTGCAGGTAAAGGGAACAGAATGACAGAATGCAAGTAGGGGAAGGGAGGGCTCTGGGTTCCTTGATCCAGTCTTTTTACAGAGAGGAAAACGGAGCCCAGAGAAGCAGAGGGGCTTCCTTCATGTCTCAGAACTCTTTGGCTTCTCTTTCTGGAAATGACAGCATGTTGTCTCTCTGGCCCAGGCTCTTCTGCAACAGGAGAGAAATATTATTCACCTGCATTCAAGGACACAGCTTAAAGAACAGAGGATAAAAGGACTGTGAAGTGCACATTGCAAAACACTGATACTTGAAAGCAATCTTAAGTCCCCACCTGCATAAATTACTCTCCTAACCCTTTGGGATGAGAATTCCTGTGGCTTCCATATTTCAGAAGAGTTTGAGGTTTTCCTTCTTCCTTTTGCTTTTTTAAAAAACATTTTTTTTGAAGCTATGAACTTGTTTTGGAGGAGAGACTTTTAACTTTAGTTTTGCTGCAGGGGTTTACAATAATTTTTAAAAACCATGATGCTGAGAAACTTGTTATAAATTGGATCTGTTTTCCTAGTCATAGCTGGGAAAAGCCCAACATTGGAGCTTCGAAAAGGTAAAGACCCAGTTTGTTTTCCCTTCTGGCAGGGTTCATTGCTAATTGCTGTACTGCTATTAAAACAAAGGGCTGGTCTATAAATGCCCCAGAATGACAGGGCTGTGCACCATCAGGATTGCAATCAGACCACCCTGTGTTTTATGAACTCAGTGTTAGTGACCCAAAGGCCTGCCAATGGGGGCAGAATTTCTACTTTGGTTGCTAATTAAACTTTAGGAACCTTTTCTCTGTTGCTGGGCCAATCGTTCCCACAATCTGATTGGCCAGAGTTGATGCTATTTGCAGTGGGAAATTATATATTTATTCTGAAAAACGAGCAACAATTCCAAAGAATAAATATTTATTTGAAAGAGCAAATGTAACTGTCAAATGAGATTGCCTGAAAATAGCTTTATCCGAAACACCTTCTGAGAGTAGGAAAAAACCTAGCATGGTTGCCAGATACAATATTATTCACGTTTCAGAAGAGAAAATGGCAATCTGAATAACTTCCCCAAGATAACTGCTTTTAGCCTTTACATGGCTCCTTAGCACCTGTCGTTTACATCATTCCCCAAATGTTCCTAGGAGGGTGCAGGTGTGGTGTCTATTGGTACATTGAAGTAGTATAACACATTAAGATGCAGGACTTTAAGGTCATTGATTGATTCATCAAGTATCTTCCTTTTGAGCACTCCCTATGTGTCAGGAACTATTTTAGGCACTAAGCTGGGCAAAACAGACCAAACTTCCTGCCCTGATGGAACCACGTTCTAGTGGGGCAAGCATACCTGGATTCAAATGTTCAGCCACTGGTCGTCACCTTGGGTAGAACACAACTTGTTTCCACGTGTGGGAAGTGGTGTTAGTAGCTGCTGGTGCGTGACAAAGCAGGTGCTCATTAGTGGTAACCACCAAGATCATTTGTCTTGTTTCAGTGTGAGGAGGTTCCGATAGGCCTCACTGTGTTACAATGGATCATTGAGGTCGACTTGCTCCTGGCTGCTTCACTGACAAGAAAACAGTCCCTGTCTCAGATCCTTTTAGGCAGAATAGTCATATTCAGATTTTATATCCAGGCATTGCCTTTGCTTCACCTTTTATTTAGGCAGCAGCCTTAAGGAATTAGCCCTTGTTCAAAACATAACTACTATTATCAACCCGTTTTGCTTCCCTGTGCGACAGACTCTAACCTATTTTTCGTTTTTCTTTCAGATTGTTTAGTGTAATTTTGGAACAATTAACCAAAGAAACAGAAGGCGGGAACCACTCTAGCGGCAAATCAGGAGGCTTTGATGTCAAAGCCCTCCGTGCCTTTCGAGTGTTACGGCCACTTCGACTAGTATCAGGAGTGCCCAGTAAGCACTTTTTGTTTCCTAGAGCCAGGAGTGCGCTGATCTTTTTCTTCTGGGTGGGTCTCAGGATTATGAAACAGATTACTCCAAGGTGAGTTGCCTGGTACCCGCAAGTGGCCCAGCAGCCAACCGCGCAGGCCTTCACAGTTGACAGAGCGCTTTGGCTTGCGCTGTCACTTTGGATCTCCGTGACAGCCCTGAAAGGGAGACAGGTGGTGATTATTGTCATCCTGATTTTGTAGAAGAGGGAATATTCTCTTGCAGAGAGCCTGGGTAGTGGCAGCAGCAGACCTTGGGTTTAGGCCTTCCAATCCCTGCCTCCTTTTCTCTGCTGGCAGTGTGCTGCTGTGATCTCCCTGCTCCCAGCTGTGCTCCTCTGAAGGTGGTTGGTGATGAAAATGAGAGTGTCAGAGGGTTCTGCTCACAGCCTTTTTTCAAAGTGAGGAGCAACAGGGGTCTAGTCTCCTGGGAACTCAGAGCGTCACCTCCACAGTTAGGAATTGTGCCTCTCCATCCCGGATTGGAAGGGAAGAAGGCTTCAACTTCCTCACCTGTGTTTTGAAGATGGTTGTAGGAACCTAATGAGCGATTGAAAGGAGACTTAACAGGGTGTATGAAAGACAAGGTGCTTCTCAGGTGTTATGCATGAGGCCCACAGGACCAGTCAGCACCCAGTCCTATTTGCTTCTGGCTTAGACCTGCAGGCCAGGTTTAGTTATGCCTCAGTCTGTGCCATGGCTGGGACCTCCATGCCTCTTTTGCTTCTATAAGATTGTAGAATTTGCCTCCTTGATTCTGTCTTGCAATAGGTATCCTAACACCTTCCCTAAGGGTTGCCTGTTCAGAAACGGAGGATGGATCCAGACTGATGCAAGGTGTGCCTATATTTCACAAGCCAGAAAGCCATCAGAAAATCATAGATTTTATTTTTGCCTTTCCAAAAGTTCTTCATCAAATTTTATTAAACCGCTTGGCACTCAGAATGCACCAAAATCTTCTGGGTGTTGAGGACTGTTTCCAAATTTAACATTTTAAAATATAGGAAGTGGGGTTTCATGTGTACTTGTTTTTCCAGATGGTTCATTTATTTTCAGTGAAAAAGATCAGCACAAGTCAAAACCACAGGAACTGTCTGGAAGCAATTGAGAAAAGTAGAAATACCTTGGAAATGACTGTCTTTGTTAAGTGTAAGATGATTAAATGAGAAGTTCAGTGAGCAAACATGTTCTTTCAGATTTAGTTGTTATAGTTCAATTTAATTTCAGGGTAACCGTGACAGCTTCTTCCCACCCCGAGTACAACTGACAGGGCAGCCTGTCCACGGTATGTGCTGCGTGCAGACTCTCAGAGCTGTGGCTTGTGCTTGCGTGCGAGTCTCCTGCCAGTGAAAACTTAATGGCATAGCATCGTGTTGGCTGTGCGGTGATGAGTCTTCTGCAGATGGACTGGAGCAGGGCTTCCAGGTTTTGTGGAGAACCAGATTTTAACTGCATTTCTTTCCCTGAGAAGCATCACTGTTTGAAAGTTTATGGAGATTTATACCGTATTCTCCCACAGGCCAGCAGGAGAAAGGGTACGGTGGGGGAGGTGTCTGAGTCTTATAGGAGGACTTTTAAGCCCACATTTTAATTGCTTTGTAGGAAATTTGATCATCAATGGGCTTGGGGGAAGGGAACAAAGGTTCCAGGCCATGCTATTTCCTGTGCTGGTTGGTAGCTCTTGTCTGGTAATTTCTTCTTCTGTCCCTGAAATCATTGAAAATGTCCAGGAATGTTTAACTGTATTTATGTAAGTATTGTCTGCTCCCTTATAAAGAGATTTCAGACTCTTCTGCAAGACAGTTTTGTGTGCATGTGTTTATGGGAGTAGTCATTCAGTGTAAGGCAAGTGTGTTTCAAAAGGCAGTAGTGCAGACATTTATGGAGTTCTTGACCACCATATTTGGTTAGCTAATGACTCCAAGACCCTCAAAGTGAGAAAGAACCCTAATAATCCTCTGCTCTTTGTACCTTCTCTTAGATGAGCAAACTGAGGCCTTTTAAGAGACAGTAACTGTGCAAGTTCATGTAGCTGGTAGTCAGCTACCTCGGACAAGATCCAAGCTTCCTATTTCCCAGTCTGGTTTTCTTTTCCCTTCTTTCTATCTTCCTTGATTAAAGTCCCATGAGATCTATTATATATACTGATTGTGTCCAAAGGAACCAAATGTATGGTAAGTGTACATGTTCACATTAAGGTACAACTTTATTGTCTCATAAATTGGACTAATCTGAAGTACAATAGTTAATACTAAATGTAAAAATGTCCATAAGACATACTGCTCAATGCCACAGAATTTAAGATCAAGCCACTGTATGATTTTGGATGGGGCATTTGTGTCTCAAAGAAATAAAAGTAAACTTGTAGAAGTACACTAGAGTCACTGTTTTGTTTTCTCCTCCACTTATTATTGGAAGCAAAAATATTAAAAATCCTATTGATGCATTTTTCCCTCAAAAGAAACTATTTAAACATTGAAAGGCAGGACATAATATTTTAGTTGTAATGAAGATTAGAAAGACAGAGTCTGAAATCTTAATCCTTTCTCACCTATCCCCTGCCTCCTCGTGTGCTGCTTAGTATGGTTCACCATTTTTTTTCCTGATAAAAATACTCTTCTTGTGTGGCTTGTTCTGACTCATAATTTGTTTAACTCCAAGCATTTTAGCTTCCGATAGTCTTTCTTTGAATAGGTATAGGAAAATGAGAAGATAGTAGAGAAGGGGATGTTCGCAGGAGAGAGAGGCATGGGAAAGCGGAAGAATTAGGAGAAGAGTGAGCACCACAGGGCAGACACTGCGATTGTGGAGGAGGGTGAAGCTGCACATGGCCCCAGAGGCCAGAAGTTCCAGCCTGAGTTCCAGTGCAGTCCCCGGGATTCTGCTGGTCTTCTATCCTTAGCCTAATCCTGGGTGTTGCCACAGTCCCTCCCTTTGTTCCCTCTTATTCTCTTCCTTGGCAGCCATACCTGCAACCTGGCTCATATCTTTCACGCCCACATTTTAGTCACAGGATTCCTAATACCTTAACGTTACACCAGGAGTTCAAATTCCATAAATCCAAAGTTGCCCTCACCTCTCTGTCCTCCCTTCTGACCTCCCTCATTCTCAAAGAGTCTCCTCTTGAAACATTTGCTTTTGTTCAGGTCACTGGCCTTTGTCTTATGACCCTGGCTCAGGTAACTGGAACTTCTGGAGGCACCTTTCTGTCATTCCAAGTGGTTGCTGAGTTCTGGCCACATTCTGATTCTCATCCTGACCCATGTTGGAAGCCCCAGTGCTGATGACGTCTTTGCTTGTCTTGCCTGTTTCTGTTCTGTTCAGTTTTCTAAGGAGCTACATTTAGCTGATGGGCTGATGTCTGAAATTTGAAGTAACTGAAATTCAAAACCTAGAAGGATGTGGTATCAGCCTAGTTTTTATTTCTGACATTCTTTTTCTCTCAGTGACCACAAGCTGAACATTTCCCCCAGGCTGACATTACAGTCATGCCCACTTCTGAGCCCTTGAGGCTGGCTTCTCTTGGCATGCCTACCTGGGGAAGCCTGTTGACTCAGCCTACCAACTCTGTCAGGAGGGAAGCTGCTGTACTTGTCTCCCCTTACCCTATTCAGAGGCGGCACCTTTCCCCTTTTTAATTTACTGCCTGATAACTACCCATACAGCATCCATGTGCTACCTGAAAATAGAGCTGTGTTAAATTCTTAATTTCATTCTAGAATATAAGCTCTTTGGGAGAGAGTCTTTTGTGTAACACATCTTCATATTGTCTAAGGGGGACCACAGGGCACACTAACTAACCCTTACACTTTGCACACGGTTGGCGGTCAGGGGGTTTGTTGAATGGATGAAAATTTGTAAATGAGGCTATGAATGATAATGACATTGGCAGGCCTTCTCTATGCTTTGGTTTTTCATCTGTTCAGTAAGCCAGGTAGATTAGATGATCTTTAAGGTTCTTCTTAAGCTCATCTTGCATTAGGTTTAATATTAACTGCTTTGAAATATCTCTTTGAGTTTTATTACTGTATGTTGTAAATAAAGCCATTGCATTAGGATTCTACGTATGTCTCATTTGAAGTTTTGTCTTGGCTCACAAACTTGTTTTTCTCTTTTCTAGGTTTACAAGTTGTCCTGAACTCCATTATAAAAGCCATGGTTCCCCTCCTTCACATAGCCCTTTTGGTATTATTTGTAATCATAATCTATGCTATTATAGGATTGGAACTTTTTATTGGAAAAATGCACAAAACGTGTTTTTTTGCTGACTCAGGTGAGTTATGAAAATAGGAACTACCCCAATTTTAATATTTTTTTGATTTCCCAAAAACAACTTGTAGTTTGGGGAAATGTTAAAAAAATAGTGGGGGAAAATGGCAAATATACAGTAAGTTTACTAAACCAGTTCTTAGCCTGACTGATACTCAGAATAAATTAGAATTTAATCTCTTTCTCTATATAACACATCCTAGAAAGCAAAATAAAACAACTGCATGAGACAAGCCAACAACAATGTGCAACATAAGGGTAGGAAAGGCCCTGTCAGGGGGAATACAAGAGCAATGGGTTGTAACCAGAGGAAATGGCAGGCTCCACTGAGGAGGGAGTAGCTGATAGTGGCTTTGAGCAATAACTGGGATTCTGAGTTGCATGAGTAGGAGGTTGGGTGCTCTGTGGTTGTGTACTTGGACAAGGACCTCAGGCTTTAGCTGGCTTGGGTGACTTGATGTTTCTCTCCTGAATGAGTGATACAACCTACTTCCTCTGTTTACAGATATCGTAGCTGAAGAGGACCCAGCTCCGTGTGCGTTCTCAGGGAATGGACGCCAGTGTACTGCCAATGGCACAGAATGTAGGAGTGGCTGGGTTGGCCCAAATGGAGGCATCACCAACTTCGATAACTTTGCCTTTGCCATGCTCACTGTGTTTCAGTGTATCACCATGGAGGGCTGGACAGATGTGCTCTACTGGGTAAGCATTTTGAAGAGATGTTCTTCCCTTGTATAAAGATATTTTTATAGTGAGAGCCATTGAGAAGTTGGCTGAAAAACCCTGTCAACCAGTACTTTGGGAAGTTGACACTACCTTCATACAGTGATCTTCCTTCTCTTTCAGGGCTTATGTTTCAGTTTTAGAAGGCTGCTGCATATCGCTGGCTGCTGGTCTGTCAATTGTTCACTTCTCCCAGTTCTGCCAGGGGATTATTGCAGGCTGTGCACTGTGGTCGCCTTTGGAGGAACCCATAAGGCCGGCGCTGTTCTAATTAAACTCTAAGAGCCAATGGGTCATCTCCCAGGTGGAGAAACCTTTGGACTTTCCATAGGCTAAAACTGACCCTTTCTATAGAAAGGCAGTATTCTAGAGTAGACCCTGAAGGGAAGAGGGGAGGCATGATCTGGATTCCCTTTTTGCTTTCTGCAAAGCTTAGTACAACATTTGCCCAACCTGAGTTTTCCCCGTATTTTAAATATTTTCCTTTTGTGCCATTGGGATAAATATATGTCAGCCCAGCAGAAGCCTTTAACTTTCTTCCTTTCTCTTTGAAACACCAGAACTCTGGAAGAGAGGGTAGAAAAGACATGTCAAACTTCCATGGCTGCTAGACTCACCTAACAGATGAACACTCTTTTGGTAGCTAGAGTCTGGTTCTTCTTTGTTCCTGTTAGATCTAGAAGGATTTGCTATAAATAAAACAGTAGTATTAGAGCAGCCATTTCCTTGAATGAGTTTGGTTATTGGTAGAATTTTTAAAGCTCATAAAAATTTAGCAATTGTTTTTAATGGTACAACAGTTGGTGGAAAAACATACTTGACATGTAGATTTTAATCCAACCAAATTCCAAAAGGGGTTAAATCCCAATAGTGAATTGTTAAGAAGAAATTAATAGTTAAGTACTTCTTGATTTTTCAGCTTTTAGTTGAAGGTCAACAAATTGAGAAGAAGCTTCTAATAATTTCCAAATTCTAAATTCGTAGGATTTCACATTATGTAACTTCATGTGTTCAGATTGACATTGCTCTAGAGAACATTACATTATACGTACAGTTTCTTTCCCTCATTGATGAACAGTATGCTATCCTCATAAAGTTAGTTTTCTGTATTCACAGGTTCCACATATCCCAGATCAACTCATAGCAGATCAAAAATATTCAGGAAAGAAAAAAATCATACCTATTTGCTGATTCCTTAAACAATATTCTCTTTATATAGCATTCACATTGTATTAGACATTCAAGGTTATCTAGAGATAATTTAAAGTATATAGGAGGATTATAAAGTTCATATGCAAATACTGTGCCATTTTATATAAAGGACTTGAAAAATCTAAGGATTCTGGTATCTAGGATTGAAAGTAGGGGTCCAGGAACCAACCCCCTGCAGATACTGAAGGACAGCTATATTCAGGGTCAGGCAAAGAAGGTATGTTCTTATCTTTAATGCCCAAAGTGTGAGTCTAGTTGGATAAGGATTAAGTATCACCAACATGTCATATTTTGTTTCTCTTTCCTTTCCTTTTCTTGATTGTTGTAGGAGTGTGTGTGTATGTGTGTCTGTGTGAGTATGCATATCTGTTAATTATATTCATAAGACAATGGCTTTTCATGAACAGGAGGGACGATGAAGCTTATACTGGGTGGGCCAAGATGGTAGCTAGGCGTGGGCCCCTCAGGGTAGGTATACGGTTACTTTTTACTCTCAACTTCCTACCTTGCTACTCCTGTCAGAGTGAGGCCTCATCCTAGTTTTCCCTCTAGGTTTCTGATAAATAGAAAGAAGCTTCATTCAAATAGCTCAAATTCTCATTTTTCCCCTTACATAGTATAGGAAACAATAGCCCTTTTTTTTTTTAAAGTAAGAGCTATAACTTCTCTTCACCTTTTCTTTCTCTGATGAATTTTCAACTGCAGATGCAACATGCTTGACTCATGGGCAAGTTCACATGTTGTTGTGTTGCTGCACATCGATTACCTCACAACAGTTGTCTTGTTATCAAGCAGTGAGAACTCTGGGAATGTGTGATTGAAAGAGAGAAAACTCCACCCACTCCAAACCAAAGTTTCAGCTTGCTTTCTTGAGAAGCTATGTGATAGTATGGTTTAATTTTATTGTTAATATGACAATCATATAGTTTAACATAATTATTTATGAATTATGTAACATCTTTATTCTGATGGAGAGGCTCGAGTAGCTCATAAACATTACTCCTGCTTTGAGGAGGATCTGAGATCTCACAGATGGAGGCAGTTGGATGTGGAGAGACCACTAACCATCCCTTGGGTCCCCGGCATGTGGTTGTGAACCTCAATCTAGAGCAGGGTCTGCAAACATATTTTCCCCATTTTATTGATATGTGTCTATGTGATACGTAATGTTTACATTGAACTTGAGTATTTTATGCACATTTAGATTGTGTCAAAGTTACAAATTCTTTCCCTCTCCCTTTTTGACCTTCCCACACCCTTCCCGCTTCCCACTAGTCCCCACCAAATGGTGAAATTACTTGGCATTGAAGGCCATGTGGGTCCCATCACAAGTATTCAACTATTCTGTTGGACCTGAAGCCAGCTATAGACCATACGTATGTGAGGGTTGTTGCCCTATTCCAACTAGATTTAATTTATGGACCCCTCAAATTTAAATTTTACATAACTTTCATGTGTCATGAAGTATTCTTTTTTCTCCCTAACCATTTAAAAATGTAAAAGCCGTTTTTAGCTTGAGGACTATATCAGTGCAGGTGGCAATTTTGATTTGGCCTATGGCTCCTAGTTTTGGAGGCCCCTGGTCTAGATTAGAACCCAGTGTTCTTTCCCTGAAATTCTTCCTCTAGTTAGCTGTTTGTGAATTCTTCTAGAACACTAGGGGGCAGCTAAGTAATATCTTCTGGAGTGTTCTCTAAGATCTTACTCTCTGAAATATTATCAGTATTACTTTTAATTACTTGTTGGTTACATTGATTGACTTATCATAGAGATAGACAGGAGCCAAGGAACTGAGCCTTCCAAGTATGTGATGGCCTATGGTCAGCTGGAAGTCACACAGCTTTGTCCCTGCCCAGCACAGTGCCTGGCATAGAGTAGAAGCTCAACAAACACAAGAGTACCAAGCCCATTGTCTCATTAGTGTAGGTGAGCTGGGTCTGAATACCATTTTTATCAACCATGGCACAAAAAGAACATGTTGGGAGACAAAGGAGATCCAGTTTTATTTACTTACAGTAGAGATTGAACCCAGCTTTTTTTTGCACTGAGCTCTGTCCCCAACCCTTTTTAAATTTTTAAATTTTGAGACAAGATCTCAGGTGCTCAGTCTGAGCTCAGACCTGCAATCCTCTTGCCTCAGCTTCCCACAGTGATCCAATTTTAAATATTGATTACAAGCACATTTCTCAATCCTTTAGGTATTTGTTTTGGCAGATGAAGTCTTTGCATCTAGCCAACTTTCTATTTTGTCACTATTCTCAAACTCATTTATATCATAATTCTCTAGAGTCTTGTGCAAATGACTGGTAGGGTCTTGAGAAAGGAAGTACATTGAGTCCTCTATCGACAAAGGTACAACTAGAACAGAACTATTGGAATGTTTGGGAAGTGGGATCTTTAACTGCTGGTGGAAAAAAATATTGTAGAGATTTTTATAAAGTGAGCACTGTAAACCTACTCACACATATGTGTTGCCCATAGACAGAAGGGTGTAGTGTATGAAAAGAGCACTAAAGCTGGGTAAGGCTGGCTGTGTGACCTTGGCTAGGTCATTGAAGCTCTTTAATTTACTTGTCTACAGATTGAGAATTTAAAAAGATGATCTGTTTTTTTCTTCTCCAATTTCTTTAGTGGAGATTTTTTTTCTTCAGTTCAGAGAGTGTTTTTAAATGTAAAAATAAGTTTTGGTTTTAGGAAAAAGCTGTTCATCTCAGTAATCTATAACCTCTTTAAGTACCAACTGCCTTCCTCAATGGTGTAGGCACCTATGGTGGTACTACTTGTGAGATCCTAACAAGAAGTATGACAGTCCCCTTCATTGAGTGCAGTTGGTAAATTCCTCTCTAGGTCATCAGCCAAGGGCTTGCCTTTCTCCTATGCTAAACTGTGGGGAGCTAAGCAGTGTGACAAGTTTCCAATTCTGTCTCCAACAGTTAAAAAAAAAAAAAGCCTTAAGATGTCCTTTAATTTGAGATGTAAATGTGCATTTCTGCCTTTTAAATGAGAGTGAGCTGAAGCTAAATAAAAAATTTTTTCTTGGGCACCAGGTGATACCCATGATGACTTTGATATAAAATGTTTTAAAAATTAATCTAAATTGCAGTGCTTCAACTCATGCTGATTTCTGCATTGTTGATAAAGACCATGCAAACAAAATCCCAGACAGACTCTCAATCTTCATGTGGGTATTTTTGGGAACAGCTTAGATTTTTTCCCTATGTACATTGTAAGGTCCAAGAATCATTGGCTCTGAAAAGACATGTGGTTGAGAAGGCTTAGAAGGGAGACAGGCCCTTAGATCTTGAGTTTTTGCTTTGCCTGCCCCCGGCAGAGAACATTGGGATCTCTGTGGCTTTGTGTTTAGCTGCAGCTTTCCCTCAGCTGTCATTTCAGGTGATACTTCTTAATTGAGCAAATGCAAATCTGCTGAGTACCTACTCCCAAGAAATTAAAAGGCATTTTAATTTCTTTAAAGAAAATTTTCCCTCTCAAGTGCAGCAGACAGCTGTTACTAGAGCCATACTCCAGAACACCAGACTGAGGTCTGAATGAGGCTTGGTGAAGCAGATGGCTCAGCTAACTGACTTGCCAGAGTTGGAGAGGGAGGAGCCCCACTTGCACATCGTCCCCTCACCCTGACGACACCCTCTCCCTTGTCACATGTACCTCTGCTCCAACAGAGGGGAAAACATGTCCAGAGAGGTCTCTGTGGCAGGTGTTGACTTGAGGCTGGGTTCTGCCCACCACACCAGGCAGCCTGTTTGTTCTCCACACATGGGTTTTTAAATAAGTTTAGTGGTGTAGTTGCTTTGGAAGAATTACCCTCTGTCTTCCTGCTGAAATTAGTTTATCCAACTTAATTAGATCAACAATTGCAGCCACAGCCCTGGCTCATTCATTACTCTAATTGCCAATGTAAGATGTGCAGACTGATATGAGTTCTATTAAGCACATCAGTTTTCATGTGGCTAAACAGGTGTTTCATAAGGGATTTAATGCCCTCTCCCTAGACTTCAGCAACAGATGTTAGGTATTTTTTTTTTTAATGTTCTCTTTTCCTGTTTGGTTTTGCATGAGGCAAACATTGTGAAATGCATGAACCTCGTTCTGTGAAGCTAAAACCTGGAAACAGATAAGGTACGGGAAGGCATATGCTAAACCCTAAGGGCTTGCACCTGTAAGGCAAGCATGACGCACCTTATGCAGATTATTTATTTGCTGAGGATTCTGGATATTCTAGCAAGGTCGGGCCTGGAGTCATCAGTTCTGTCTCCTGGCTAGTCCTTAACACTGCGCTCAGAAGTGTTCACCCAATTTGGCAGTGATCTGTGCTGCTGTAAAGTTCCATCCAGCTGTGATTCTTAAAGTACATGTTTGCTCCAGTATGAAGGCCGTTCCCTGCCAAACTTCCCCTGGGAGGGTCTCATGAGGAAGCCATGAATGTGCAGAGTGAGCTTGTGCAGAAGCAGGGTACCTCACTCAGTCCAGTCAGCTCACAGCTGGAGCTAGTGACCTGAAAGGAGGGGCAGGTAGGCTAAAGCCAGTGGTTTAGATTTTCTTGAACGGACGGTTTCTAGTAGGATGTTATTATTTTAGGATATTTTATTTTCTAAAAAAAAAGTTTATAGAGTCAAATGTTGTGTGTTTCTATAAAGTTTATGTCTATAGCATAGACTTTTCCACCATCACAACTTTTTAAAGCCAAGTCAATACTAATAATACAGGCAGAGCAGAAAATAAATGCTAACTAAATACTAGGTTTGCCCCCTGTGAAGACCTCTTCTGAAAATTGTCAGGGCAGTCCCTATAGGAAGAGCCAAAGCCCAGCTGATATCCCTACCTGGGGCCACAGCCTGCTGTTATTTGACTTGAAAACCTCAATGATTTGTGTGTGCGCATGTGTATGTGTGTGCGTGTGTATGTGTGTGTATGCATGTTTATATGCATATATGTGTATTGGGAATATTAATGTGTATACATTGACTGCTGTTGTCTCTGATTTCAAGCTAAGTAAATGTTTAACTAAATGTATAGAATGCTCTCTGTAATGTAACCCTCTCTCCTTATTCTTCTATTAACCCACTCCTATGAGACCATGTTATTTCTTACAGATGAATGATGCTATGGGATTTGAATTACCCTGGGTGTATTTTGTCAGTCTCGTCATCTTTGGGTCATTTTTCGTACTAAATCTTGTACTTGGTGTATTGAGCGGGTAAGCTACACCTCTTTAATCTTGAAAGCAGAGTCCTGAGGACAGTTGCCAAGACCACACAGGCTTTGCTAGAGGGGCCGCCGGGTGGGTGCCAAATGCTTCTTGTCTGCTTGGAGGCGCTTTCTTTTCTGCTGAGGCTTCCCAAATCAAGCTGTTTCCTGGAACCTCACCAGCCTCCATGAAAGAAAGCTATAGAATGATCATTGACTAGAAATTAATCAGCATTGTTGCTTGGGATTTAAATAGTTCCCATCGCTTGCCCTTTTTTGTTTGCCCTAAAATGAGATGCATTTATAATTGCTTTCTTGGTCTGAATCCAAATTCAATGCACATTAATTGGTACAAAACTGTAGCTAAATGAACGGATCTGAGCAGACTTTTAGTAGGCCCCATTTGTGAATTTGAGCAATAAAAGTTGGCCTTATTTGAAGATTGAAAAAAATGTAAGGACTTAGGCCCAGTCCCTGTCCTAGGAGCACTGATCTTCAGCCAAGGCACTGAGTGGTCCGGCAACTGCAACTGGGGCTCTGCTCTTTAGTAAATGGATAACTGATAACTGATCTCCTTACATTTTACAGGTAAATGATGCGATAGGATGGGAATGGCCATGGGTGTATTTTGTTAGTCTGATCATCCTTGGCTCATTTTTCGTCCTTAACCTGGTTCTTGGTGTCCTTAGTGGGTAAGCAGTTGGATCTATGTTGCATACTCTCCTGCTGCCACAGATGAGGCAGTTCTGCGTGTCTCCCAGCTGCTCTCTGACGGCTTTTCTGCATGCATTTGGACTCTGATGTCCGCTCAAGTGTGTTGCTTTCAGATTGAACTGTGATTCTTTCTGCCTGTGTCTGTGAGATTCTGTGTTCCTGATGCTGCCAAACATTGTTAATGAAAATGTTTCCTGGAAGCGTTAGCATTGGCTATATAGAGGTGGCTCACAAGTAAGTAGTTAAAGGGCTTCGCAGCCTTGGTCTCTCCCAGGAAGGAGCCTTTGTGTCTTGTGGGTCTTTTTCCATTAGTACATAAGCTGGCCCTTTTTAGTCAGTCTCAGGGCATTATAAATACTTCCAGTAGAAGGCAAAATAAGCCTAGATTAGCACATAAACACCCAGAAGTTTCAAAGCTGTGTTCTCTCCGAATGGGATATTTTATTAGCTTGGTTTCCCACTGCTATTCCTGTGAGAATTGTTTCCTAATTCAGTTTTAATTATACCACGTGGAGCCTTTCTTCAGTGCAAAATGGTGATCAGCCTTTGCACCTACATTTCCTATGGCCTTGTCCCGTCCTTGTCATTCCCCCACCTTTGCTGACATTCATTTTGCTTACTACCTTGGTTCTGGATTGATTCTTTCCACAGAGGGTGGAGGGACACCCAGTTGAAGGGAATGTTTTGTATTGCAGGGTTTTGTCCTGCTGAGGTTAGAGATGCCATCCCAGAACCCCATGGGCAGCTTCTGATCTCACCATCCCTGAGGCACCTGGGAAGTGCAGCTTTGAGAGCAGGGAGCTCACTGGGCTCTGTCAGAAGCAGTTCTAGCAGAAAGTCTTTGTGATGGGGCAGTGGGTGAGCACCTGGAGGCCCACAGGCACCACTCTCCACCCAGCCCTTCCCCTGTCCTGATCCCAGACAGCCTCAGGAAGGCTGTTGACGGAAGCTTCCTAAGCCTCTCCTCGCTCACTTTATCTCGATCTTTCTAAGGCAGTATCTGGGGGAGTGACATCTTCACCTGTGCTGAGTTAATGAAAAAGTCTTAGTTGCATTTTTTTGGAAACTGCCTTTTGCATAGTAGAAAGCAGAACTTCTCCGTCTTTGCTTCCCTGTTTTTGTCTTCTGTTAAGCCTGCCCTGCCTACCTCCAGGGAGTATGTACGGTGAATTCTCATGATGAGTTTGGTCAGTTCTCACCACGGATGTACACTGTCATGTGAATCTACTGTAGAAATGGTCAGAGCCAGCACTCTCTGACAAGAGGAGCAAGGGCCAGGACTGAGCTGGGCAGTGACAGCAGTCTCCCTCCTCTGCCCAAGTTCTGCACATTTTGTTCTTTCACTATGAATCTTCCTCCTAAAGAGACCCTGTGACCTTCAGTTAGAGTTGGGGTGGTGAGAGTGGCATTTATCCCTGGAGAAACTTTGCCATAGGACCTGCCCATACAAGGTTAGCAGCAGTTCTGTTGTGAATTCCTTGGCGCCCATGTCTCCTAAACCTAACTAAACTGATGGAGGCCATGGAAACCACTAATTTTAACAGTGCTGGTGACATGCCTTATCTTTCAGTCTTCCTGAGTAAGATCCATTGCCCCAGCATGATGATGCAGAGGTCAGAGTCAAATCGTGAGATGCTAAAAAGAGAAAGGGGGTGGGGGGGGGGGGACAAGATAGGAGGAACTCTCTGGTGATGGTGGGAGCTCAACAAACAGCCCCTTGAGAGGCACTCAAGGCTGGATGGTTTCTTAAAAAGCACACATCCTCAAGGAACAACCAGTTTACTAAAATGTATCATGGAGGGTAAAGTAATTTTTTCCAAGACATTATTATTTTTGCAACAAAAGAAAACCGTGAAGTGAAATGCAAATGATACATGAATTTAAAAAAGAAAACTCCAGATTTCCTAGCAATTTTAGCTGTTGGTTCTTGCTATGCTCAAACTTCTGAAGGCTACAAACTGCCTCTGCTCCCTGTAAGGCCACTGTGATAGGAAACACTGGCAGGTGCTTTGGGTGAAGTAAGAACCATTTCTGCAAGCAGAACCTCTCAGCTTCGGCTAATTTGGCCAGCATTTCCCTAGTTCCTGTGGCGGGCAGGGCTCTGGGCCAGAGGCCAGAGGTGCCAAGATGTCAGAGGCCCAGATGTTGGCCTTGCTCTCAGGCTGGCTTGTCGATCAGGGAGACAGAGTGGAAGCAGTGTCGCATGGCGAGTGCTAGAGCAGAGGCGCAGACTGGGGATGGCAGGTCTCTGTGAGAGGCATCTCAAAAGAGGAAGAACAGCGCCTGGCGGCGGAAGTCAGTGAGGGCCTGGCATGCTTGTCCCTCCTCCAGCAATTCCCTGCTCTCTTCTGTCCATCTGTGCCCCTTTTGCTTTCCCATGATATGTTGCTGTTGTTTAGGCAACAGATATTTTATTGGAATCTTATGATCCTTTCTTTCATGTTTTTAAAGGGAATACTAGAGGTATTGCAAACCTAGAAGAGCAAAAATAATGTCAAAAGGAAGATAGTTCCTGTCCCCAATGGGCTAGCTGACCAACACTAATTAATCCCAAAAGCACTGAATGAAAACACTCCAATCTTAGACACATCAGTTAAGACCGTGCATGTCATTACCTTCTAACGAAGAAATGTCAGTTGAAGCTGTGTGTGTCTGAGTCTTGGAGCCATTTTTAAAGAATCTGTTTAGGCTTTTTGGCTCTTTTTACTTGTGGGCATGCCATCCTATTGCATTCTTGTAGTCACTTTAATGCTACCTAGTTCATTTGGTGTGGAACTAATACTATGGAAAAATCTTCGGTTTTATAACAGACACATTTTTCTTGAAGGTGAGTATGGGTTTCTGAACGGTGTGTCCTGTAGAGTAGCCAAGTATAAGCATAGATGAAGTCTTTCCTGTCAGTGATGGTGCTCTGTGGAAGGAGCTGGAGGTGTCTGTAACTCGCATTGTCACCCAACATTAAGTTGTCCCTTAGGTGACTATCCTGTTATGATCAAGGAAATGGGAAGAGTATCTCCTATAGGTTTACAGTATGGATGTGTTCACACAGGGGCCCATTCAGTCACCTACAGCCTCAGTCTTCTTGGCCCTGATCCAAAAATAATCTTGTCTTGCTGTCTTCTCACAGAGCGATTTTAAGTTAGTTACAGATGTAGAATTGCTTTAAGAAAATACAAGTACATAAATACTTTTACTAAGTTAACATATCTTTATCTTAAATCTATAGCTTCTTCTGTATTCCCCTTCATGGGTAAAGTGGGAGCAGTTGAGATTTTTTGAAAGTTCTGAAGAGTAGCATTTTGGGGATTTTTCAGACGTGACCAAGGGGAATATGCTTTACACCTTAATACTGCACTCTGCCATCCGAGAGGTGGCCATGGGAGGTATACAAGCTCTTTTAAGTATTATGCTGATCGTAATCATTGCTAGGAAGTTGTATTTGGCAGCGACTTTTAAAAAATATATAAAAAGGGAAGAATGATATTTCTGTAAATAATGGTTAAGCATACCAGTGTAAGAATCCAACAACTAAGATTTGAGTTTTTACTTCTTTTGCCAGTTGTGAGCTTTTGGTTGAGTACTTCTGTGAACCTTACTTTCTTTGTGAAATTTGGCTAGTAACAGTACCAAAATTGGGAAGTTCAGTGAGGAAGCAGTGAGCCGGTGATTGTAGAGTGCTTGGTCATTGTCACTGTGGTGACTCCCGTAAGGGTATGTAGAGAAGTCAATGCGAGTGAATAATCCAGTCCACTCATACCTGGCCCAGGTAGGTCTGCATTAATGAGAAGTCAAAGTTATATAGTTTTTGTTTTGTTTTGTTTGAGGGTTTATTGATGTTGTAGAGGTGTTTGTTTGTTTGTTACTTTCGTTTGTTTGATTTGGTGTAGTTTTTTGTGATGCCAGGAATGGAATCCAGGGTGTATTCTAAGCAAGCATTGTACCACTGGGCTACATCCCCAAACCCTGTAATGTTTTATTACATACATATGTGTATGTTTGGTATATACATATAACACATGTAAATAACATAGTGTAATGTTTGCTAAAGGATATTACTACATAAACCATCTCTTAGCCATCTATAAAGACTAGATTAAATAATAGATAATTTATAAATGCAAAGCTCTTATCAAAATTTTACAAAAATACTTCTTTCTGTGACAGGCTTCATGTGGTATTAGACAACAAATGTTCTTAATAAACAAGTTTTTATGACAAATTGAATGTAAACTCAATTCATGTCTGTCAATTCAAAGTATTCTGGCTTTAATTTATTTTGCCGTATCCCAGGTTATTGGTATATTTAAAAGTCATTAATCCAGTTTTATATTTCTGTTAACTTTAGAGTTTTCCTATACCTGTTATGGGTACATCAAATACCAGGAGCCTAGACAAAGCCTCAGGCAGGGCCATTATGAAACTGACACTTTGAAACAAAGGTTTATGATACAGGGAATGGAAAAGAAAGGTGGTGATGGCACTGTTGGGACTGAATGACATTGGATTCTGCATTATATTAGAATTTTATAGACTGGACAGAGGCATGGGGCATCATGACGTACACGCTGACTCACGTTAAAGCCATTATGGTCCGTGCAGCCTTTGATTTCCTCTACTTAATTATTGGCTCTGGGAGCAAAATATGCCAGTAGGTGGTAGTTGTATCACCTGTGAATACTTTCTAAATGGAGGCATGCCCCTTGGAAATAAGCACTCTTATAATTTTGTATGACTGATATTAGACTTTTATTCAACACTTTATCAGCATCTATGTATAGAAATTGGAAAATGGAATTTCCTTCATCATACAAACCTCTGACATATCTGTAACATAGAAGAGCAGTCAAATTTCTTACAAAATTGAGAGAGAAAGTGTTGATATCCTGGCTACCAGTGTAATTTTTTTTTTAACATATTACTGAATAGAAGTGTGCTGAATTGATGAGAATTTCTTCTCTTAGTCAACAGAGAACTTTTAGCAAATGGCTAATAAGGCACATAGTAGGCAAATCTAAAAACAAGGGGACAGTAGCTGACTCTTTGTCAATAGTTCTTATTCTTAAAAATGTTTTTTCTGTGTGTAATTGGCAGTGTTCAGTCTGCCATAATGCCAACAGCACCCTCAATGACATTTCTGGCAAAATACTTCCTTACAGCTAGCTAAATTTGCTTTTGGTTTAAGTAGGCTACCTGTGTGAAATATTTCTCTACGTAGCTAGATGTCTTGCTTTAGAACTTTGAGATTGTGCTGTGAATGGAAATATTGTGGAGATTAGAGTGCTGGGAAAATCCAGAGTCCTTAAGTAACCCCATGTGATTTGGTGGAACAAGAAACTAAGCTCCAATTGACTTTAATTTTAAAAATACTAAATGTCCCTTTTCTAGTAAAGAATGAAACTGAATGTTTTTATATACTTTTGAATACTGTGCTTTCTTCACAGAGTTAAAAGGCTGTCAGGGGTAGGTGACAATAGGTTCCTGGTACCATGGTGCCTGAAGTGCACAGGCTAGTAGCCACACCTGTCATTGACAGGTGAATGGTAACCTCTTTGCTGCTGGCTCACTGTGACTGTTCGCATAAAAATGGCTGTTGGGATCAGTGGAAACAAGGGAAGTGAAAGTTTCGCTAATCCTTGTTTCCATCTCCCTGGCAACAGCTGTGGACAGCAGCGAGGCCCGAGCAGTCGATTGAGGAGCACCCTCTCACTTGCCAGCTATGGCTGTTATCTGTTCTTGACCATATTTTTCTGATAGCTCATAGCAAAGCAATCAGAAGACTTCAGGGACACCCCTGGCCATGTGTGCCTCTTGGGCATCTATTTTGCTGGTGGTGAGCTGTGCGCCAAGGAGATTGTCAGCAGCCTTTCCTCCGTCTGTGCTCTGGCTTCTCACTGTGCAATTTTAAGAGGGAAGGAAAAAGTTGTTGAAGGCAGTGGTGTAGCAGAGCCTCCTGTTGAGTCTGTTGATCTCAAGTCCTATGGGAAGAGAATGTATTACTGTGTTTCTGTGCACAGACCCAACTGAAATGAAAACTGTTGGTACCTTAATAGTTGAAATTAAAGCTATAATTTTCTCATGTTCCCTGTTCAGTCAGTGATAATAACAATTGCCGTTATTTCTACAATGAATAGGGTGTTTATGAGTTTAATAATTTGACTTCTTGTGGGAAACATTGATGCTACCACAAACTATATGCCAGTTCTTTCTTCTGTGTAACATTATTTTAAAGGTTAGTAAAATTGCTTACAAAGATCAAGTACTGGTATTGCAGTACAGGTCAGTATTCCGAGACAGTATTTCTATCATAGATGGAATTCTTTTTATTAGAATTCAGCAGCTGTTCCTTTCTGAATTTCCACTTTAATATTTCAGCAAATGTGTGTGCCTAAGTTGCAAGTATCCTCTGGCCTGCAAGAGATCACAATCACATGTCCCATAATGTGAGGGAGAGCTATTAGTGTTACGGTGAGAGGGGTCGGTACCCATGCAGAAAGGCACAGAATGGGTCATTTGTTTTAAATCCTTAAAGATAACAATTTTTAAAAATATTTTCTCTGAAAATAAAACTATGATTCAGTGCTGTATCTTTGAAAAATCAAATAGCAGTCTGGGCCTACGGTATTATGAGAATTTGGATTGGCTAATTAAAAGAGCACTGGAAAGTTTGTAGATTCCCTGTCTCTGTCTGGGTGACTTAATTTCTTAGTGCTCTGGAGCAGAATAACTAGGCTTGGATGGAAGGTAGTGTTTTGAGCTGATGTTCAACCCAGTTGGGTTTAATACAGCAGAAGAATAAGAGGGAGAAATCTTGCTAGATACTCTTTTCTCTGGGTTAGGTTTCTTTAAAAGAATGACTTATCGATTCACTTATGGTATACTTCATGAGTTCCTACACAGTGGAAGATATATTTGCCAAGTACCTTACCGGGCACTTGATTTAAAGTGAAAAGCTGAAATAGCCTCTGTTTTTATGAAGTTATGACTCATTTGGAAAGCAAAAATGATAAAACATATTCACAGTGCTTTGAAAGAAGGGTGAAGGTTCTGTGAGAGTGCCTAGTAGGCATGGTTGATGAATGCCTGGCGTTGTGGGAACCTCGGGGGAGCAGGGAATGAGTAAGTAGCCCTGGTACCTAGACAAATGAGGAAGCAGGTTGGAGCAAGGGTTCTAGACAAAGGAAGAGCATAAGCAAAGACCCTGCAATAGGAAGGAACAGAGGATGTGGAGAGAACTAAAACAAGCCAGGATGACAGGGGAGAAGGAGAGACTGGTGGCAAAGTCTAGAGCACATAGGTTCTCATGGACTCTGTCTTAGACTCTGATTGTTAAAAATAGGGAACCCATTGGTAAGTTTAGCATAGGAAACGATAGGATTTAAATTTACATTTTTGTACAAATTAACACTTCAATGTCAAATTACTTCAAAATAGAAGACAAGCTACATTGGTGGATAGATGGATGGATTAGTAGATAGAAGGTATAGAAAGTGTAGCAGATGTTACTTGTGGAATCTACATGGTAAGCATATGGGTAATTGTATAGTTCTCTGTAGTTTGTAAGTATTGAAAACACCTCTTAGTACAATGTTATGGAAGTCTTCATATAAAATTACCATGACTGTAGTAGTAGTATGAATGGACTGGATGGGTTACAGAGTGTGGACAGAACAATTTAAGACAAATACTAACATCAGCTGACTGAACTCTTCACCCTAGCAAGTATAAGACAGGATAAAACACGTGTAAAAACTGTATTTAGAAGATGGAAACAGGCAGCACAGGACTAGGACCCCTCAGAGAGGAGAAACACATGAGATAGGGGCTTTCTGCCCAGAGACACTTAGAATTACAGCAGAGAGGAGCAAAGCTTAGCAAAGGATGCCAGGCTATTTGCTGAGGAGCCAAAGAACACAATTCAGGGCTGCTAAGGCAGCTGGAATTTTTAGGGCAGAGTACCAGAGAGACCTATTCAAAGAAGGAGCCCCAAAAATCTGATAAGAGGTCCCCTTATGCTTTTGGCCATATGCTAAGCTGCTTGTGTGCCAGGTGATACTTATAGAAGTCTGGCAGAGAAAAGCTACTAGAGTGTTGCAGACTACCAGGAGTCTTACAGTGCTGAATTCTGACCAGCTGAGTGTATTGACCTTTCTGAATATGTTGGACATTTTACGGAGACTTTACAAAAGCTAGACCTTGGCAAGAAACCTGCCCTAAAAGCCTTAAAAGCATGTTTCAAAAAGGCCAGGCCAAATAATACAAAATGCCTGCTAACCCAAAAAGTAATTCCTATTAGAGGAAGCTACAAATCCAGATGGTCCTCAAGTATTTCCTCTCATGATTAAAAGTTATAAGACATGAAAATAGGAAGGAAAATAATCCAGTAACCAAGGGAAGAAAAGTCAATAGAAATAGAAAGAAATCAAGAGATGACAGAAATATTGTAATTAGCTGTTAAAGCCTTTGAAATCACTGCCATAAACCTCTTCAAGGAATTGAAGGAAAAGATGGATGTAATGAAGAAACAGACAGTAAATCTTAGTAGAGGAATAGAAACAATACAGTGTCTGGCGAAAAAAAAAAAAAAGAGTGCATTGGACCCTGAAGGAGACAAAAAAAAAATGAGGGCTTAGTGGTATCTAGGACAATAAAAAGCAATCTGATAAATGAGAAATTGGAGTTTTAGGAACAAAAAAAGGTGAAACAAAAAGCATTTCCTCAGAAATAACAGCAGAAAATTGTAAATTTTATAAAAATTATATATGCACAGATATAAGGAGCTCAACAAATCTCAGGCAGTACAAACACAAAGCCATTCCTAGGCATATCAGATTCAAACAGCTGAAAATAAAAGATAAGGAAAGTTTTAACCATCTTCAGGGTCCCCTTTCAGTTAGTAGAAACCTTTATATCTCTGTCCTTGGTCCCTAAGTAAAGCAAAGGAAAGAAGGAATATTCAGAAAGAATTCAGGTGTGAAAAGCTTTATCACCTACTAAAATAAAATAATATCCACTGAGTTATTTTCACAAATAATACAAGTGAGGCATAAGAAAATAGAATGATATTTTTAAAGAGCAGAAAAATTTTAAAATCAAATTTTATTAAAATCAAAAATATGTTTCAAAAAGTAAGATGAAGTAAAGAAGGCTTCAAATAAAATCTAGTTATCAGTAAATATACACTGTAAGAAATGTTCATGCCAGAAGAAGATAATTTTAGGTACAAACATGAATGTACATTTGAAAAATCAGCACCAAATTGGGTGTGGTGGAACATACCTGTCATCCCAACTACCTGGAAGTCTGAAATAAGAGGATTGCGAGTTCAATTTTCTTGGGAAACTTAGGGAAGATCCTGTCGCAAAGTAAAATTAAAAAGGGGGCCTAAGGGTTGGAGTATTGCTTAGTGGTAAAGTGTTTGCCTAGCGTGCACAAGCCCCTGGGTTCAATCCCTAGTACTGAAGGAGGAAAAGCCACCAATAATGGCAAACATGAAAATAAACATAGAATATTTTTCTAAGTTTCTTTAAAAATAATTATTCAAAATTTATAAATAGAATCAAAATATTATGAGAGATCTTAATAGGTAAAGGTAAACTAAAATACAACGGAGGCATGGGAGATATGAGGGGAGCTTTTCTGAAGTTTTTACATTGTATATATTAGATAGCATGAATTCTTGGTGGTAACTTAGAGATACATACTATAGTCTCTACAACAGTGGTTAAAAATAAAATAATACTTGATAGTTAAAAGGAGAAATAACATGAAATATTAAGTAGCACTTAATAATCCAGAATAAATCTGGAAAAGAGGGAAAAAGGAACAAAGAACATGTGAGAACAGAGAACCAGGAACAAGATGGTAGACACAGACACAACCACATCAGTAATCGCATTAAATGAAGTGGTCACACTGTTTTAAAGATGAAATTGTCAGACTGAATAAAAATACAAGGTGATATGAGTATATGGCACAAATCTAATAAAAAAAGTGAGGTAGCTATATTAATACTACGTGAAAGTACTTGAGTACTAAGAGAGTTTCTAGATTTCAAAGATAAAGATATTTCATAGTCATGAAAGGGTCATTTCATAAAGAAAACACAATGATACCAAATTTGTTTGCACTAATAGTGGCTTCAGTATACTAAAAGGCAGAAATGTTAGAATTAAGTGAAGAAATTTTAAGTCTATAAACCTAGATGAAAATTGTTAGGATTGCCTCTCAATAATTGATAGAGCAAGGAGATGAAAAACAGCAAGTATAGATAATATCTAACATAGGTTAATAATTACCAAGTAACTTGCCCTAACTGATATTTACAGAACAATACCTTGTATAGTTGCATAATACATATTATTTTTAAGAAGCCACAGAATATTCATCAACATGAACCATGTGTTGCCCGTAAATTTCAAATGATTGAATCCTTACACAGTAACATTTTTCTTACTTGAGTAGATTTCAAATAGAAATCAGTAACATACTACCTATAAAACCTTCCAAATATTTGTGAATAATCTTTTTCTTGTAACTCTAAAATTGCTAGATAAATGAGAAAATGTTTAAAAATAAGAAATGCAATGTATCAAGGGTCTGAGTGACCCATTTAAAGTGCTTAAAGGAAACTGTTGCTGTGTCAATAAGGAAAAAAGGTTTAAATTCAGTGACCTACATTTCTACCTACAATCTAAAATAAGAAGGAGCAAATAGGACCAAGATAAGGAGTACAGGGAAATAACAAATTGATAAGATAGAAAACATGAACTACAAAGGTAAAACTAAAAGTAGCTTTTCAAAGACTGTAATTATTTGATAAACCTAATTAAAAATAAATTTAAATGGAAAAAGAGCAGATAACCAGTAATAGAAATCAAAGATGAGGCATCAACATAGAAATTACAGATATTAAGCAGTTTTATAACAAGCATCACCACAGAAATTTATAGATATTAAAACAGTTTTATGACAATACATTCAATAATCAGTAAATTTTTTGAAAAAATACAGCTTACTAATTAAAAGTCATATGGACTGTATATTTGTATTTTAAGTGAAACTCAAAATTTAAAACTTGTTCCCCAAAACAGCTAGAGGTCTAGATTGAATTCTATCAATTTAGAAAGAAGTTATACCATTCCTAGGAAAATATCCTTTCAGATAATAGAGAAGAGAACATTGCTCAACTCATAAGGTCAGAATAATCTTGATATCAAAACTCACCAAGACATAATAACATGAGTGCCCATCAGTACAGGTACAAATCTTTTCCCATTATGTATTAGCAAGTGGAATCTACCAGATTAATGAAATACTGTCTTAGAACTAAGTTAGGTCTGTACTAAAAATATGAGATTTGTTCACCATTGGGAAATCACACATGGAACTTAATGAAAGAGAAATATCATCTGATTATTATGTCAATGAGTGCAAAAATGCCACTGACAAAATTCTAAAACCATTCTTTGTAATAGTTCTCAGCAAACTAGAAACACAAGGACTTCCTCAACCTAAAAAACATTATCTACAAAAAACTATAGTTATTATATTTAATGGTGAAAGACTAACTGCTTTCTTAAGATTAGAAGTAAGATAAGCATTCATCTCCCACCTATTTTATTCAGACTTACACTGAAAGTACTGACCAGTGCATTAAGGCAAGGAAAAAATGTAAAAGGCAAAATAAATAAAAGTTTATTCTTATTCACAGACAACATGATATCTACATAGGAAGTCCTAAAAAAACAGACAAAAAACTTAGTGGAATTAATTAATGAGTGCATGTAGCAGTGTAATAGAATTCAAAATCAATGTGCAAAAATTAATTTTATTATATGTAAACAGAAAACATGGAAAATGAGATCTTAAAAATATAAAAAAATTCAAGATATTAAATACTGAGGAATAAATAGAAGAAAAGACATGGGAAATCTCTACACCAAAAATTATGAAACAACAATTAGTAAAATTAAATATTTATTTAAATATGTACCATGCTTATGGATTGGGGGACTCATTATTGTTCACATGCCCATTATTTTTTAATTTGTTAACTTAGTGCTGTCCCATTCATAAATCTTAATAGTTGAGTTTTTTCTTAAATCAACAAGCTGAGTCTCATCTTATGTTTAATTATAAATGACTTATAGTGACCAAAATCATCTTGACAACAAAATTTGAGGACTGATACTACCTGATTTCAAGACTTACTGAAAGCTACAGTAAACACAATGTCATTTAGCATAAAAGTAGATCTATAGAATAAATAAATTCATCAGACAATCTGAAAATTCATTAATTGTTTTCCAATGAAAGTACTAAATAATTCAATAGAGAAAAGATCTTTTCAGTACAATTGTTGAAAAGCTGGGCACCTGGGAGGATTCCAATATCAAAGCCAGGCCTGGTAACACAGGCTTATAATCCCAGCACTTAGGGAGGCTGAGGCAAGAGGCTCATGAGTTTGAGCCTCTCTCAAGTGATTTACCAACTTAGCAAGACTGTCTCAGGATCAAAAACCAAAAATTACATGGGGAATGTATGTCAGTGCAAAGGGCTCTGGGTTCTGTGTCCAGCACTTAAAAAAAAAAATAAAAAGAATTGGTTGTAGATGTAACTAAAAACAAAGACTGTGAAGATTTTTGAAAAATAGATTTCTCTCTTCAGAAATTGTAAAGAACTTTTAACTAAAGATGAAACACTCAATTAAAAATTGGCCAGACTTTAACAGATACATCATGGAAGAATATATTCAAATATCCAATCAGTATATATTAGGCTGTTTAATATCATTAGTCATCAGTAAAATGCAATTTTAAAACTTTGTAAAACAATGATATTTGTAGAAGAATAGATGAAATTTAAAAAATACTGGCAATCCTATATGATGTCCAGAGTACGGAGAAACTGATGTGCCCAACCATTGTTCCTGGTGAATCAACCACACTGGAGAGTGTGTCAAGTTCTTATAAAATTAAAATACGAGTTAAGCTGCAGCAGTTTCATTTCTAGGTGCCTACCCAAGATAAATGAAGACATATGCCCACAAAATGACTGGTACAAGAGGGTTCATAGAATCTTATTCTTAGTAGCTTCAAACTGGAAGGTAAATAATAAGCAAATTGTGGTATATTCACACAATTGCATACTCATCAGCAGTAAAGAGGGAAGTGTAATGTTGGATTATCTATGAAGTATTGTTCAGCTGGCCTCCATGTAACCAAGTCATAAATTTAAATTCTGTAAATTTTATTATTTGTGACTTGCAACTCAATAAAATTGACTTTGCTTTTAAAATAGAATTAAAAGAGACTTCTGCTGAAGATGTGATAACAGAACCGAATGTATCCTCCCACCTGAAATGGCAACAAAACAAAAATTCATACATAAAATGGTGATTTGTTTCAACATGAAACAATAAAGCACAGTGATTTTGAGGCGCACGAAATAAATACAGTGAGCTCCATGATTTCCCCACCTCACTGGCTTGAAGATTCCAGGGTCATGGTGAGGGGACAGAAAGCTGAGGCAGAGACCCGTGGAGTCCCCAAGTTGAGAAGATGAAGCCAAGGGTCTACAGAGACCAGGGTGGCTGGAGTGGCAAGGCAGAGGACAGGATAGCACAAAAGAAAACTCCAGGGATCAACAGAGTGCATTTTAGCACTACCCAAAGGTGGGGAGAAACTCTGAATTGACTAGAGAGAAGGAACAGCATTTAGCACTCACATAAGGCCAGGACAATTCCTATCAGTCACCAGACAAAATTGCCTGTGTTCTAGTCAGACTGGAAAAACTCATAACTGAGGAGCCATTAGACAGCAATATCTGCAAGGACCATATTGATCCAGATAATGCATCTCCTGTGTGTTGTGGGAATAACTTTGCCTGGGGTATGTGAACACCAACATCTATTCCCCCAACACAGGGCACAGCAGTTGGGCCAAAGTAATGATTGCAGCAAAGTCCAGTTTGGTGATCCAGTGAGTTTATAGTGTTATTTACATGAGTATGGATGAGGGGGTTACCTACAGAGGCATGGATAAGGGGATACCTCAAAGACCGTGATTTCTCTGAAGCAGGAGGCAGGATTAACTGCTGAGGGAGAGGGGCAGGTGGCAGAGTTGATTGTCTGAAAAGATAAGGCTCAGAACTGTCGTTGTAGAGAAAATGAGAAAAACAAGGTGAGGTGGTTATTAAGGCCCCATTTGAAGCTGCTCGTGATGAGTCTTAATGCCACCTATCCCATTCTGTTACTTGTTTTCATTTGGGTACTGGGAATTGAACATAAGGACTTTGCTATGAATCTACATCTCTAGGCCCTTTTTATTGTTTCTTTGAGACAGGATCTCACTGCATTTCTATGTTGCCCAGGGTGGGCTCGAATTCATGATTATCCTCTCTCAGACCCCCAATGGGCTGAGATCAAAGGCCTGTGCCATGGCACCCTGCCCCATTCTGTGGCTTTCTGTAGTTACACTGTGTTGCTTGTATGCAGGCATGGAAGAAGAGAATGCTTGAGTACTTTGCTAACCATGTAGGAAACAAGAGTTTTTCTAGTTGTGACAGTTTTCCAGCTGTGCATAGTGAGAAGATAAAAAGCATTTAGGAATCAGGAAACACACATCCTTGGAATAGTGGATTGTGAAATCAAGGCAGGTAGTCAGAGAAGGAAGCCCTAACCAACTTAGAAATGGGGCTATGAATGACCAGGCACTTTGGAGATATTAAAAATGTTTTTTAGGGGAAATGTCTGAACAGATCAGCTGGGTTGAGTGGAGCTTACGGTCAGAGAACACAAGGCTTGAATTTATGGGGAAATTTGAAGACTTGAAGGGTAGGGGGAGGGTATGTGATAAAATTTGTGGTGTGTCAGAAGAATTGAAGTAGCACCAAAGAGTCGGTCGTTGGTGATTCCTGCATCAAGGAGCTGAAAAGCCAGGGCTTAGTGGGGTCAAGCAAGGCATAGGAGAGTGCCCTAAAGTGACAGCGGAATTGGAGTGAAGGGGGAATCTGGGGCCAGGGATGAATGCATTCTTTTCTGGAGATCAGTACAAGGTAATACTGGGCAAGGAAAGAAGGCCACGTAGTTCAGTGGCACCATTCTCGAAGGGCGGGTGTTTTTCTCTATTTGGATTTTATAGCTAGATGCAGGAATATTAGCTTAAATGTGAAGAGACACAGGAATGCTCGGCGGTCTGATGTAAGCAGTGTCTGAAAGGATTGTGGGGATGACTAAGCAAGGAGGATGTAGGATCCTCTTAGAGAAGTTGAAGGTTGGGTAGAGCTTGCTGCTCTGGAGCAGCCTTCCCGGAGGTTACGAGAAGGGCCATGGAGTGAAGGAAACTCCAAGTGGCCATGAACAAGAGGAGTATGGGGCTGATGGGGAGCTTGAGGATGGCACAGCAGACAGGTACATCAGCAAGGAGCAGAGGCTTCATGGCAGTGATGCCTCCTGGGAATGAGAGTCCTTGACTCACAGAAACTTCTTGGTTGGCAGTACCAAACTTCAATCTCAACATGCGTACCTCAGAGTGCTGTGTCGTTTATTTCACAAGTGTGGATCAGCACGGCCCTTGGCTGTGATCTGTGTGCTGGCCTGTTTGCAGTAGCTCCTTTGGCCAAGGAGATTACCCATTGTTGTAGTTACTGGTTTCTTCTTCATGCTATTCTAGCCCAAAGGCAGAGAAGTGGTAGAATGCTAGCTCTGTTCTTGGGCCCACACTTCCTAGAGACACAGCTTTTGTTATTAGACTTATCTATGCCAAGACTTTCTCATTTCTGAAGTGGATAGTTCTATTTGCTGCGAGATTTTTCTCACAGAAGTGCCCCTAGAACCAACAAGAGAAATGGATAAGAAGGGACTTTGTAGGGCTGGAGGAATGGCTCAGCAGTTAAAGTGCTTGCCTAGCAGTGCTAAGTACCTGAGTTCTATTCCCCAGCACCACATAAGCCAAGTGTGGTGACGCACACCTGTAATTCCAGCACTCAGGAGGCTGAGGCAAGAGGATTGCCATGAGTCCAAGGGCTCCATAGTGAGTTCAGGACCAGCTTGGGCTACACGGTGTGACGCTGTCTCAAAAAAAAAAAAAAAAAAATAACGAGAACAAAAGAAGGGACTTTGTGAACTCACAGGCCTTTATGAAGTCATAGGGATACTCCACACGATCCTGGTTGTGTTCACCTCCTGTGGGTTGATTCTGTGGGTAGGAAAGGTATTCTTATATAAAATCTGAGCATTCACTTACTAGCCTTTCTTTCAAAGCCCTCACATCTTTCTCGGACCTAGAGAGACACTTGCAGCATTAACCTGATTTCTTCAAGTCCGATTGTCGTAAGACTTTGGTTTGGATTCATGGATAAAACATTAATCCACTCTGAGCTATGTCAGTCCCTTGAAATTCTGTTTTAAAATAAATCTTGGTTTAAGTTGTCTGCCGGCACCTTCAGAGCTTCCAAGCATTTGGGACCTTTCATCCTTTGATTCTTAAAAACTAGCTGTATCTCAAGAATTCTAATTAAGTGGGTGATGGCACCCCACCTGCATGGAGGGGTGCCATCTCTAGAGGCCTACCTGGTTTTGAATGATAGGCTGTTACTTATCGACAGGCCCACAGAGACATGCCAGGAAATTGCAGAGCCCTGTGTGGACTCCAGCAGCTGCACCCTGTCCTTCTCTGGCTGTCAGTCAAGAGTACTTAAGCATTAGATCTGTACATAACAGCATTCTCAGGTGTATGATGGACTGTTGGTAGGTCAGGGAAGCTGCTCCTGAAGAAGTGTTGAGGGATGGAGCACAGGGGCTGGTACCTCATGTCAGAGCCCATGCGAGTGACCGTGAGGCTGCCAGCAGGCAGGAGTGTGGATGTATGCTTAGGTGTGTGCTCCGAGAGAGGCAGACATTTTTCTTTAAGCTGTGGGGCCCGTCAAGTGATGTTCAGCATACCTGGAAGGTCAGGCTGGTCCTCCTGGGGTGGAGAGGGGTGAGGAGAGCCTGGAGGAGGGAGCAGTGATGGGGACAGAAAGGGAGATGGTGCCCGGGAGACTGGGGAGATAGTTGTGGCCGTTGCCTCTCAAATAAGGAAAGATTTGTGGATTTTGATTGTGAAGTAGGGAGACTGAACTGTGTGAAAGGATTTTTCCCTGCTGCTTTACAGCAGCAAGGACTATCTCCAGACAGTGAGCGGTTCTTTAGCTTATTTTATTCAGCCCTCTCTACTGCTTTAGTGAATAGAGTTCTTTGCCTCCATTTTACTGATGAGAAAATAAAGGCTCAAGGAAGCTTATCAAGATCCACAAAGTCAGACAGTTAATAAATAGTAAAACTAGTAGTTTCCTGTAGTAGATCTGTCTGTCTTCAGAGGCCAAGCTACTTTTCTTATCCATTGAAAGCTCTTTCTGTGCCTGTTGAGGGGACCCCTCAGCAGCGGTCCTGTCTATCCAGAAGGATTCACAGATGCATTCTGAACCATTCTTTCTTCATGGTCTGTCACTTTTCTTTTTTGCCCAAAACTAATCACCCAAAGCAGAGCAGAACAGTAGAATATGAGACTTCAGAGAAGTTGGTTTTGTCTGTCTGCTCGTGAGCAGGTCTACCTGTGGCTCTGGAGGACGAACCTTGCATATTCCTGAGCCATCCCTGAGATGTGGTGGTCTTGCCCAGTTCTCGCTCAGCTATGCTAGGGAGCGTGGAGAAGGATGTTACCACCCAGCTTTCAGTGGGAACCCTCCTGAGAGGAAGAATTCTGCTCCTTCTGTTTCAGTTACCGGGAGGACTGCCTTGTGCATGGTCAGCGGGTGGGATTTGGACTGAATTCCCGACATGTATTGCTTTGAGGTGCCCTGTCAGGTGTACTCGATTCCTGCCTCCTCTTTGGGTTCACGCTGCTCATCTGCAGTTGGAACAACCTAGCAGCTCTCTGGAAAGCGCACGCAGGAGCAGTCAGCCCATGACAGACAATCTGGCCAGACTTCTGGCATAATGTTAAATTAATAGGAACTGCTCTAGGTTGCGGGTGCTTTCAAACAGGTTTATTTTTGATGATCCTTCCTTTGTCCCACGTCAGATGTCAACTACACATGTACCTTATTTTTCTTTAAAAACCGGAACCTGACAAGCCTAGCAATGTATGTTTCTTAAGTAGCACTATTTGAAATTTGTCCTGAAAATGTGTGATGGTATTGGCTTGGCTCTTCTGATTGAATATTTCATTCAGAGAAAATGATACCAGACCAGAGAGCCATGTTTTTGAAGAATATCTATTAAAACATGTGGGTTTGTTTTTGTTTTGTTTTGTTTTCATTATTTTGATTTTGGTTTTATTCAGGAGATTAAATGCAAGGAGCATTGAGCTATATTCCAAGACCTTTTTATTGTTTTAATCTTGAGATAGGATCTCATTAAATTACCTAGAATTTGCTAAATTATCTACAAATTTGCTGTCTTACTGCCTCAGCTTCCTAAGAAGCTGAAATTACAAGCATATACAATACCTGGCTTAAAACATGTTTGTTGTTGTGGGTGATGGCAGGTGGGTTTTTGGCTTTTTGAAATTGAAATAAGAAGTCTAACTTTCAGCATGGAACCTACATGAATTCTTCTCATTAGGGAAAAAATTTTGTTAGAAACATTGGGTTGTCTTTGGTAGTCATGGAAACTAGCCCTTCAAAGAGAGAGAAGCTCTTCTATTCTTAAGCAAATGCAGTAAAAGAAAAGCGTGTTTCATTTTAAGATGACTGAGATACTTTATCTTTATGTCTGTGTATTTTATTTTTTCTTTTATTGGTATTTGTTTGTCATACATAATAGTGATGTTTATTTGGGGGGGTCTCAATATTTTAGACTTGACCCAGCATCCTGCATTTTGGATTTTTAACAGCACTGTGTTGTAGTTGCAAGTGATGGAAAGTTATGTGGTTTCTTGTGGCCAAATACATCCAGTGTAGAGCTCAAATGTCCACATCTGTCTTCTGATAATCACTAACGTATATCCATAGTTATAGAGGAACTCATTTATTTATCCAGTGCTTTGTGAGCAACTACTAGTCAAGGTTTGTGATAAGGAAACAACATACAAAGATGTGACAGATACCGCACCCTTTCATAGAGTTTATAGTTCGATATGTGAATGAGGATATTAAATAGCAATTGCAGGGCTGTGAAATAAATTCTCCAAATGTAGGACTGTAGTCCAGGAGACTTAATGGGTGCCAGGGAAATACCCTCATACCCTGCCCGAGCCCAGCAGCACGTTATCTGGAAGAACAGCTGAAGTATAGATGGGTAACAGAACCCACAGTGGCCTGGGGCCCAAGGACAGTCCCATGTCTTGGAGAAGTCAGTGACCTTAGGATGCTAAAGGAGATTTCAAGGAGAGAGATATCAGAAAGGAGACAACGAAGACAAAACCTGACAGCTGTGCCCTCCGGTCCCCAGGACAGTGCCCCTGGTGAGCACTACACGCAGCTGTTCCTGAGCTGTATGGTCTGGAGCGGGTGGCTCAGCTACAAATTTCTAGCTTCTCTTCATGGAAGATGATGCAGCCTAGTCATTACAAGTCAGGAAGGACTAACTTTGAAAGTACTTTGTCTTCCCAAAAGATGGGAACTCTTTTCTATTTAAAGCATCTTCCCAGACTTTTGTCAGGGAGAGCATGAAGGATGTGAAAATGTGAGGTGCCTGTTGAGAAGCTTCTCCCACCCAGACTCTAGAAATCAGGGGAGTCAGGAGGCCCTGAAATCCTGCACAACTCACCAAGGGTCTTACAGTGAGGAATTCCCAAAGGGTAGCCATGATGTGATGTGATGGTCATGAATGTGATTGTTAACCCTGTACCCCAGCATACTTACTGTACAAACAAGGGTCACTCATTTTCTCCTGTCCCTGTGGCCTGTCAGTTTCCTGTTGTGGCCAATACCTCTCAGTGGGCACTGAAGAATACTGTCACAGGTTAGCTTCTCATCCCACTATGGACATTATTGCAAAGAAACAGATCTTATGAGAAAGTACTGCAGTCCCACACCCTCACCCAACCTGGTCTGTATGCCTCATGCAGAGAAAACATCCTTTGGCGATTACAGGCTTTTTATGGTTGAGGGAAGCTGGAAAAAAGATGATGATTTTGATGAACTTTGAACTAAACCAGTGCCACTGATTACAAAGTTCCTTTCATTTTGAAGCATCACACATTACTGTTTTGTTTTGTTTTGTTTTTTTTTTACAAAATACATAGTTTCCTTGAACAAAAACTGAGCCTATAATCTTTAGATTTATATATAAGAATATTCTTTTATTCTGCTTCATCTTTTTATGTCTGTATAGGGGAAATAATGGAGGTGTAAAGGCTGACTTCCACTGAGTAAAGTCAGTTGGTGGGTTCATCAACTTTCCCCTTTTTGTCACCATTAAATAAATGCTGCCTCTGTTTTAGATGAGTTGCTGAATCCTCTGTTTTGGTAGAAACCTGAGACCTAGTAATTCTATTAGACCTGCTCAGGGAAGCATTAATAGTGTGTATATACATATCAAAGTATTTAGTTTGTCTGAATTTTGCTTGTGTGTATCTGATTAAAACAAGCAACATTGCAAACCAAGAACAAACTCTATGCAAATCAAGAGGATTTCCAGGGGTCCACTTATTTCAGGGGGCATTTAAGAAATTAAACCTTGCAGAGCAAACTGTGTGTCATCTCTTTGTGGCAGTCACATTTGATCTCCACTTCCACATGTGTGCAGTGGCCCACTGCAGGTTAGCTGCTCTCTTTCTAGGACTATTGGCTGAGCCAGGGGTTCCTGAGTGCAAGATGTAAGAGCCTGTAAATCCTGGGTAATGGAAATGGTTTGGGGGGATTCTTTGCAAAGGAGGACATTTGTGCCCAGACTTTGAGGCTCCATTGGGGCTCCTGGGAGGGACAGGGTGGGAGTTTCTCCTGAAGTCATACCTCCTCCAGCAGTGGGGGTATGCATAGAAAGGGGGCTGCTGTGTTCTGTGTTCCTCAGTTCGGGCCCTGAGAGAAAATCTAAATGTATGGTAAATGGAAGGGTGCCTTCTGCCCTGTTCCTTACTCCCTGGTTCTGACCAGTGAGAGTCCACTTACATATCTCCTTCCCCTGAGCTGGGAGGTGGGGAAGTCAGCAGGCCCATGAGAAGGGTGCTGGGTCTGGGGCCTGGTTGTTACACCTGTTGTACTGTTGCATGGACATAGAATGTAGGGCCAGTGGTGCTAACTTGTTGACAGAATGTTGGCCTTTGCGATTTGGACTACGAAATCTTCATTCTGCATGTCCTCTGATGAGAGTGTGACCAGCATGTGGGACTGTGGATAGAAAGGCATTTTGAAGACTCTTTAAAAAAATCTGAACAACTGGGGATTTTTTTCTATTACTGTTAGAGGGCACATAGCAAAAACTGTAGAAACCCAAATCACTTCCACTGGCTGTCCTGCTAAAGCTTACTTTTGACTATTAAGCAGGATCCAGAACTGGTGTAGCCATGGGTGAACCAGGCTGCTCTGGTTTTAGCGGCTTTTGTGTGTGCTGTTGTGTTCACCTTTCATCTGAAGGCCTTTACAGGAGGCTGTATGAGTGCACTAGGGTCAGAACCCCTTCAGAGTCATATCTTTTGAACTTACTCAGCTTTTAAGCTTCCTGAATGTCGCTGCCATCAAAATGCCTCACTGCTAGGCCTAAAAGAGTGCCAGACTGCTGCCCAGAGAAAGGACCAAAAAGAAGGAGGGGGCCAGTTGCACAACAAACAGGCTTCCATCTTCCTGCTTCCCTTGAGAGCCTGGAGGAGGCCAGGTTAGTGAGATCTGCAGTGCCAGTGCCAGTGCCAGTACGTTGGGGCAGTAGCTGATGTCGGCATAGGGTGTGTCTGTGGCCTGGGGAAGACAGACTAAAACGGTGTTTAGAACATCTTATGTTACACTTGTCTGTGGACCGAAGTCTGCCCTGCCAAAGGCACCTGTTAACGCCATTCTCAAGGCCACCCATTTCCTCTTTGGGGAACCTGGCTTGTTAGAAGTGTCTTTCTTACATGATGCTGAAGTCTCTTGTCTTTAAACTTCTGCTGGCCCCGGGGAACAAGAGCCTGTCTTCCTCCTCAGAGATGGGACACCAGTTCTCTTCTCCACCCAGCCCACCTGCCATTCTGTCCTGAACACACAGGCAAGAAATGTTCACATAGCAGGTAGGGCATCAGCTGGCCCTGGTAAGGATGGTCCTACCAGCGGAGATGATAGCACTATTTTGACAAACCTAGAAGAGTGGAGGTGGCAGTGGCCTTAGAGTGGGTATAGACACTCAGTAGGTATCCTGTTGGGGTGTTTGGAGACTCACTACTGAGTAGTTGCTCCTTCAAGAGAAGATAAGAGGGTAGATTTTAATATGGTCTACCTCTGGAGGCTTGTATCGATAAGGGGAATGCAGGCTGGTGGTGGAGGCGATCAGTAGTACCCGACATGTCTAGGCCTAGACACAGTGTTACCTGCTTCTAGGAAATCCTGGCAATCTTCGGTTTTCTGTTCTATTGGGAAGTACTGTTACCTCTTAAAGAGTAGGGTGCATTTTGTGTGGGTTTTTATATACAGCCTCCTTACATGCTTGTTTGAAGCAGACACCACGGAAGCGATGGAGACACAGAAATATGTAAGAAAGAGACAACATTGGCCATTCCTGCAAGATTGCTGGTGAGCTTAATTATACAGTAGCATACATTTACACCTGGTTAGTCAAACTACTTTTTCTGAGCACATAAAACATGTTCTACTTGGAAGTCATTTCAAATATACGGAAAGCTTACAAAAATAAGACTAGTACAGAGAATGACCCTTGTACCTTTTAGCCAAATTTGCCAACTATTCATATGTTATCTCATTCTTATGTCAGTGATTCATAAGGAGCACTGACTGTTTGTAATAGATAACTTTTACTGTTCTTTGTGCTCTTTTGGTGCTCAAATTTTCTCAGCTTTGGCCAGTGGGAGATACTCCTGGAGCTCCTGTATCCTGTATCTCTCTCATGTTTTGGAATTTTTTGAGCACTTCCTTAGTTTTGTTTTGGAGTTTTTTGAGCACTTCCTAATTTTCTTCAAATGGTGCCTGCCCTGACCAAGCCCTAGAATGAGCCATTTCTCCAAAGATCCCTGATTTTGTGGGCACTATTATGAGAGGATGGAATGTGGCCACAGAGTGTGCTCATACCTGCTGGGGTATCCTCTAGATTTTTTTCAAAAAGCAGACTAGCACATAAGCGTTTTTGCACACACGCACATGCATACACACACACACACACACACGTATGTATGCGTACTTGTGTTGATCGATGTACTCAGGCATCAAACATTGGACTTTAAAAAAGAATTAAGAAATCCTGAATTTATACACCTGTGTGGCCAAATCCAGCTCATTCACCAGAGGGTTTTTTCTAGTCTTCTGTATTTCTCTGTCCCTTTTTCCATAGAGAGAAAGCTAGCTCTTCAAAACATTGACTTATTAAATCGAATTCTATATCTAAAAGAGTTTCAGAAAGGCCTCATCTGTGTCACTACAACAAACCAATACCCCAAAAGAACTCGGTATATGTTTGCAGTTCGTTCCTCACTCCAGTCCTACCCAGGATTGATGGCACAGTCAGATATTACTAAGAATTCGTTTTCCTTCCGCTTTTAGGGTGATTAGGGCGTTCCTCTGAAATACAGTCAGTTCTTTTGTTGTGGTCTGCTTTCAGTTTATGGGCATTTTTCCTTCGTCCCATCCTTGTTATTTAATTTAAAAATGTTTAGCCAGGCCTTGTGGCACAGGCACGTAATCCCAACACTTTCGGCAGCAAAGGGAGGATTGTGACTTTCAGCCCAACCTGGGCAACCTGGCAACTTAGTAAGACACTGTCTCCCAACTATATAATAAAATGGTCTGGGGATATAGTTCACTGTGAGGGTCCTGAGTTCCATCTCCAATACCACAAAAAAATTAAGAATACATAAATAAGGAAGATAGAAAGATAAAAAGAAAGAAAGAACATTAGCACAGTTCCAAAAGTTGAAACTGTAGAGATATACTCTATTCCTTATTCCTTTCAGCCCATCCATATTCCCTCTGGTTTTTCTACTTTACCCATCAGATACCTCCTACACAATATGCGTGTCCTTATTTCGTTCTTTGTTGTACAAAGAGCAGCATACTACATGTGTACTTTGTCTCAACACTTAATGTACATTTTCTCTTGGTCAGACACATGAACAAAATTCTGGTCCAGAACAAGTAGACTCCTAGCATGTTATGGGATTATGGATTTTTAGTCACTTGCGAAAGTCTGGTTGTTTTTACCAGTAGCAGTGTTAGATACATTTTAAAGTATTGACTATATATTAATCTGTTAGTAATGAGCTTCTTAGATGATGAAATCCTGTACAAAATTGAGTACTTTTTTAAGTCATATCCAGAGGTATTTCCAGGATACAGTGGATTTGAAGTGAGATTTTTCTGAACCCGAGGGCTTGCTGTGGTGGGAAGGGGCTGTTCTCAGCTGAGCAGAGTGGTGCAGCATTGCTGTGAGTGCAGGACTCATCACAGCCCCCTGGCCCTAGGGTACTGTGTGTCCTTCTGCATTTCTGAAAAGACCTGTTCCTCATTTCTCCCTATAATATCTGATAATTGTCAGATTGCCTTTTTAATTTCTCTCTTATGCCCAGGTCCAGTGACTAAACATTACACATTTGAAATTTGTATTGTACAATGCGCTGTGATTTTTGAATGTCCTGCTTAGTTTCCCTGAAACAGAACAGGTGTTCTGTCTGTTTCGCAGGTGAGTTGAAAAAAAAAAAGCAGAAAGCTCAGAGCTGGAACTAGAATCCAGGTCTTTAGTCTTAGAACCTCGAATGGTCTAGGAGGACCAAGGAGGCACCTTGTCTTATCACATCTCCCTATTCCCTGCCTTCTTCCTGTCCTATAAACAGCAAGAGATCTTTGCCATATAAATCTCAGCTCAGTCCATATCAGTAAACGTGACCTGCCTTCTACATATTAGGTCGTTCAGAACTATCTGAAATCAAGTCCAAAAGTCTACTATGTAGACAGCTTTGGCAAGTAAACTTTTGTGATTGTGACTGTTAGGTTAGATTAATGGGCCACTCTTAAGGACTTGGCATGGATTTTAATTCTCAGGAATTTTGTCTGAGTAGGGATTTACTTCCCAATAGCCAAGACTTTCTCTTCTTGGAGACATTTTTATAATTCTAATGTAAACAAATATGTGTAATATTACATGAAATCAAAAATTTTTTATGAAGCCCTTAAGTTTCTCAGACTGACTCTTTTACTGTCTTTATCTTTTTCTTTTTTTCAAGAACTCAGATTGGGTATGAATCCAAAATAAGAATATGCTGTTTGCATGTAACTGTGTACTTTTATATGCTAAGTCTAGAATGAAAATATGAAAAAGATTTGTACTATGATTTTTTTGGTAGAAGAAATGAAGGCCCACTTGTTCTTTACAGTGCACTTAAGAAAACAGATTATATAATATGTTTTCCCATGAACACATGACATGCCAGGTGCCAAGTTGCTCAGGGATGTGATTCTGGATTGAATGTGACTTTTTCAGAGTTCAAAGTAATTTGGTAAACTTAGCCCGCGAGGGGGTTCTGCACTTTCTGTATCTCAAGAAGCCCAGGAGATCTAGAAAACTCAGACTGTTCTCAAGGTGTGGTGTGTGTGAGCAATAGGACACTACCCTCCTAGTCCTCTTTTTTGAAACAGGAAGGTGTTCTCCCATGAAGAAGATGTGCCTGTGGGCTCAGAGGTTAGAACTCCTGTCAGGTGTTCACACCCCCAACCCGCTAGCACCACCTGTGAGTGATTGTTCCTGAGTGCCTGCAGCCGGCCTCTTTCCTCACTTCCCAGAGGATGGATGGAGATAGGCAGTCCTGACAGAGCCCAGGGTGGGTTCCAGGGGATGGGAGTGGGGGCTGGGTGGGAGGGCGTGGGGGCTGGGCAGGGGGCTGCAAGTAGTGGAATGATGTAGAGGTATTCAATGGAATCCTTAGTTACTATGGACAGACGGTGGTGCCTTGCTAAGGATTTCAGTTTCCTTCCTTCCTTTCTTTTACGGTTTCTTTTTTAACTTGTGAGTTTCATTTTAGCAGACTCATACATGCACATACTATACTTTGAATCCCCCTCCCATTTCCCTCATCACCCTACACCCCAATTTTACAATTTTGGGGCATGGTTTCCAATGGGTACAGTATATTCTTCTCGTATCACCCCCCTTACATCTTTCTCCCTCCTTATTCCTGTCCTCTTCTGTAATCACAGTCCCCTTCTACTTTCTTATCATCGTTTTTAGATTCGACACATTAGGGAGAACATGTGCTATTTGTCTTTCTGAAGCTGGCTTGTTTTGTTCCAATATGGTGGTCTCCACATTCATCCATTTTCTTGAAGTGACAGAATTGTTTCTTCCTTGTGGCTGTGGAACACTCCACTATGAATGCAAAGCACATTTTCTTGATCTGCTCATCTGTTGATAGCCACCTCGGCTCTTTCCATATCTTTCTTGGCTGTTGTGAACTGTGTCACCATCAGCAGCATGGGTATGCAGATGTCCCTATAGTATGCTGACTTGAATTGCTTTGGGTATATACTAAGAAGTAGTAAAGCGGGATAAAATCGTAGTTCTATTTTAGGGTTTTTTTTTTTTTTGAGGAACCTCCATTCTAGTTTTGGATTCCAGGTTTTTTAGGAGCCTAGAGTTGAAGAAGGAATGTGAAGAGAACAGGTGTCAGTTTGACGAAATGAGGTCATTCTTTTGTCATTTAAGTTAGTATGTTCCCAAAAGGAATTTCTACTGGCTTTGAACTGGAAGCCAGTGGAAGGAAGACAGCAGTGACTGCCTCACAATAGTGAGAGCCATGTGCGGAAGTGTCCCTGCCTACAGCTTCACTTGCTGCCCTAGCCACTTTTCAGTATGTTTCCTCAGTCCATGACTGGCATATCTGGGCTCCTGTAGCAAGTTATGGCTGGAAATACAGGCGGTTGCTTGTGTATGAAACTTGGGTAATTGTCCACTAATTCATATATATATGTATGTGTGTATATATATATATATATATATATATATATATATATATATAAAATCTATTTTTGTGTATCTGTAGATATATACACACACATAAAGGGTCGTAGATGTGGATGGCAGAATAAACAGTGAACAGTTGGGAGCATTTGCACATCTGCCAAAGCCTCTCCAGGGCAGGTGTTCCCATAAAGGGGCAGCAAATCATACTGCCTCTTTATCTCCTGTAGAAAAGATTTTATGGGAAAGATCTAGCAAGAAGCAAGGTTAAGAAAAATATGGTGCTTCACCATGGCTAGAGATCTTGCTTATAAGGAAAAGTGGGCCAGGGAGGTGGGTCTGCCAGATTGTCCTCTTCTTTGGCCTGAAGTTCCAGGGGGTGGAAGGGGAGTCTGGCTTGGGCATTGATGAGGACCACTCCCCTTCAGGGTTCTTTGTTTGGGCAAAGGGGTCAGCACACACTATAAATGCAAAATGTTGTCCATAAGATTGAAGAAACCCTAAATTGGGTGCTGCCTTTGACTTCAGTATGGTCCTCTAGGCTCCTTTCTCTTGAAGTGTGATACCAAGTATTAGAGAAGGCTTTGGGGAAGGACAAACACCTCTGAGCTGAGGCCCTTAGTGAGGAGTGTCAGAGGCCCACCACAATAGTAGATGGTATGATGCTTCTGGCCTGAGCTCCTTGGGAATCACTGTTATCCTGAAGGGAGCTCATTGTCTAACAATGCATGTGTCTTGGTATGGTCTCTGTGGCTCTGAACCCCACAGTCTTGCTTAGGGAGACACTGTCTTCTGTCCTGTATATGTGTGTGGCTCCATTACTGTGCTCGTGTGGCTGTACTCAGTGCTGTGTGTCCAGCCACAAGACCATTGTGCAGCAGGGCAGACGGCTCATGATACAGGTCCTCAGAGATGTCCTCACAGATACTTGCTCTTTTGCCTCCTTCAGAGAATTCTCAAAGGAAAGAGAGAAGGCTAAAGCACGAGGAGATTTCCAGAAGCTCCGGGAGAAGCAGCAGCTGGAAGAGGATCTCAAGGGCTACTTGGATTGGATCACCCAAGCAGAGGACATTGATCCTGAGAATGAGGAGGAGGGCGGAGAAGAAGGCAAACGAAATAGTAGGTGCTGCTCTTCCTTCTTCTGACCAGAGAGACTGAGTGCCACTGCAGGCCCCTCTGCCAGGCTGTGAGTGGGGTGGCCCCCTCCCAGCAGCCCCACCCCCGGCCTGTGCCTGACATGGAGAGAGCAAGTGTGCTTATGCAGACTCGAGATGTCTGCCTGATGTTTGGGGTTTAGGTTCACATTTAGTAAGAGAGCTTTGTAGTTGAGATGGTCAGACAGTTGCGTTTTGGGCCTTGGGAATTTAAAGAGCCTATTTCTCTGTGGGCCCGGTGTGGAGAGTCCTGCATTTGTGCTGCACTCCAGGAGAGGAAGTTGTGGTTTCCTCACCTCAGAGTTAGCAGTGTTGTAGGACAAGGACTTGAAAAGCAGCCTCCCTCTGATTGTCATGCTATCTGAAGTGGCTCCCACCTGTGCTACCCTTATAAAGTCAGATGCTTAGCCCATCAGGAGCTGGGAAGAAACGGGTTCACTGTGCTGAGACCTGAGCGTCAATAATGACTGCTTTTCAGCCCACCTGCCTAGAATTCCACACTGTGACACTAGGTGCCCTAAAGTGCTTCCTGCAGGACTCAAGCCCTGATAATTGGTCAACCATTGGAACTAATTGCCATTGTCAATCACAGTGTATCTTTTACTGTGTATTTTTCTTGCAGACGTGCTCTTATTCTTCCTGGGCTCATTTATGCATCAGGTAAATGTAGAAATTGAAATCCAGCCGTGCATTTGACTATGATGCTTATAATTTACTTTAAATCTGGAATTGTTGATAGTAAGGACCAGGAACATAGTTCAAGGGCAAATGTCCACTGTGAGCAGGAAATTGAGTAAAGTCTTATTTTCTAGAAGGCTCTCAGTGAATCTCCCTGTGCAGAACCCCTCAGGTGTCCGGTTTGATCCCTTCCTATGAATGACAGGTCTGCTCACATGTAAATGTAGCACAGGGAACTGGAGCCTCAGGGCACATGAGGAGCCAACATGACTGCAGAAAGCTGAGAGGAGAAGCTTGCACATGGTGGGGCGCTTGACCTGCGCCTTGAGGAGTGGATGGATCTGAGGTATGACAGTTTAGAATGGGTGAAGCTTCTGACTCAAAGGAATAGTGATGTGAGCAGAGGCCAGGCTCAGGGAGAATGGGATGGGCCCTTATTTTGGCTAAGCAGAAGGTGTGAAGGTCAAGGTGAGCTGCCGTGGGAAGGGTAGGAGGGGCCGTTTGTGAGTCTTCTGCAGGCAACAGCATGAAGAAGCCTGCCTGAAGGGACCTGTAAAACAGGGGACTTTCGTCAGAGTCAGCCTTTTGGGCACAGGGACACTGGGACGCTGAGTCTGTGCAGTCATGGGAGAGAGGATTTTTGTGTTATCATGGATTCCTACAATTGACTAAAACTTATGTTGTGGGTAGCTTCCTGGCTTTCACCTTCCATGTCCCTGCATCTTCCCAGGATCAGGAAGAGGCCAGAGTTCTAGCACTGAAAGTATTAGAAACTGCTACCAGGAGGTGGTGAGAGCTTTCTAGAGCTGACAGACTGTGGAATATGAGGTTGGAGTTGATAAATGGATGTTTAGTTGAGTTCCACGTTTGGTGATATGTATGGGAGGTGATTAGATAAGAAGGTGGGCATGTCCTCAGCACAGCCCTGCGTGGGTGACAGCGCCAGCCTGTACCTCATGACCTTTGAAGGCTTCTGCACCTGCACTGTCATTGGCAACAAGCCACCTCGGTGCAGCTCGGCACATCTATCCAGCCTGTTTCTATTCGTTTACAGACTGTAGCTTGGGTGCTGACCTGAGGAGGCTCACTGCCCATCTGGTTTACCCTCCTTGTCCTGTCCCTTTCTCTGACAGAACGCCTTCCGTTGCTGATTTAGATGTGTCCCAGAGAGCTGAGTGAGGCCATCCGAAGGCTGCTGGCCTGTCGTCTCTTCACTGTTCCACCTCTAGAAATAGCAATTTGCGTTTTGTTGTTGCCTGTGAAGGAGTTGTGGCCTATGATTTAAGAAGTGTTTTCATTGTTTTTGAGATGGTATCTTCTGATGGTCTTCAGGGTGCACCATTTTATCTGAGTGCCGCATCTCTTGTGTCCTGCCACTGTCTGTAAAGAACCCATCATGGGAGGACCAAATCAATGTCCCTGTCTAGTAGAGAAGTTGTCACAGAGGGAAGACAGAGTGGCCAGTGGTTTAGTGTAAAAGAATGGGACACTGGCTCCCCAGTCAAGAACTTTTGCTTTGTAACCCAGAGGCGTGCCATAATACTGGTTAGTAGGAGTGAGTGAATGGTTAGGAAGTCAAAGCAGGCCCCAGGGGAGAGACAGCATTCTCCTCTCTGAAATCTGCAGAATGAGTATCAGCTAGGGACAGAATATTGTGTGGGGTAACTGTAAACTAAGAAAATGGGATAGAGAAAGTGCAGAAAGTAACAAGTGCTCATGGCCCTCAAACGTGTTACATTGAAACATCATCAAAGAAAGAAACAAGGCCTTTTTAAAAGTTGTAGATATTCAGAATTAACTCTGTAAATGGAGCTCCCAAGCCCATAGAACTGTACTGTATCTTTGGAACATCAGCATCATGGTTTCCGCTATGCATAGTGATGTGTGACTCGAAATGATTAACTAGCCTCATGTTTGCTCCCGAATAGCAAACATTTCTTTGGCTCACCCTTGTTCTTTAGTGAGCTCTCTCTGCCAGGTGCTGGGATTTCCTGGGGAGTGAGGCACACAGAGCTTCCTGAGTCATCAAATTGCCAGAGCCTCACTGATTAGGGTTTCAATAAAGGCTTAGATTCTAGGCTGTGAGAACCATGTTGAGATTTAACTGAGTTAATAAGAGAGCCCCATATCTCCTGATGAGGGGGAGAGAAGCCTTCCTGAGTATAGACCTCGACATCGCAGGCCTTCTGGAGAAGTCAGTTCTGATAGGGTCTCCTTTTGGCTCCCTGTGGCAGCCAGCTTTTTTTTTTTTTCTGGCTCATCCAAAAACAGATAAATACAAAATAAAACAAAAACAAAAAAATACTAGGAAGAGAAGGTTTCACGGGCCCCCCATGGTCCTCCTTGCCCATCGAATACTAATGGCCCTACCATGCATCCCTGTGCATCTGATTAGCAGGCAGAAGGGATAGTGTTGCCAGTGCCCTTGCTAAAGTGTCTGCATCCTCTGTGGGTGTGTGAGGTCTGTCCCACATGCCTTACACCCCAGCTCTGCTCCCTGTGTCTCTGGGAAAGGAGATGGGCTTTGCCTAGGACTCCTGACTTTGTCGGTGCTGCCTTGGCATGCTAATTCCACTGACTGCCCTTTTCAACTAAGTGGGTCTTGAGCATGTGGATGTGGGGTGGCAGTTTCCTCCCACACTCTGAGAAATTAAGTGACAGTGCAAATAAGCCCTTCCTGAGAGCTAAACTTTAGCCCAGATGAACAAAGAGGAGGGTAGGAAGGCTTGGGCTACAGGGCATTTTGAAGCTCCTTCTCTGGAGTTTTGTGACTTGGAATTTGGACGTGAGTGTTAGATGCATGACTCAGTATATCAGAGTCCCATTTTCTTGATCTGTGAAAATGGTACAAATATAACTACCCATGGGACTGTGGAGAGGGTTAGCTCTTCAAGAACCAGGATGAGTTGCCACAGCCATAGTGGCACTTGCTGCTACTGCGGTCATCAGAGTCCAGTAAAACCTGGCCTAAGCAGAGTATTTTTGAAGATTCAGCTAGACCTCTAACCTGGCCTCAGGATAAGAATTCTTTTTTCAGTCCTCAAGGTGAGCATTCCTTTTATTCAGGCCATAAGGTTCTCGAGTATTGACAGAAAACAAACCTATTGACTCAGTCCCTTCTGAGATATGATAGCACAGATCTCTGCTTTCAAAGTCCAAAGTCCTTTTCTAGTTTTGTGTGTGTATGTGTGTCGGGGGAGGGGGGGGTGTGCCTATTGCCAGAGAACAGATACCAAGTCAAGTACTGGAGACATGCTCACATTATCTTTTCCCTCTGATGTTAATTGCTGTGTCTGTGATGCCCAGCTCCAATCATCTGGGAAGCTTCAGACCCTTTCTGACACCATAGTCCATGCTTGAAGACTGCCTCATTCTGGGGTGGCAGCCAGGGGTGTCTCTTTTTTGGTGACTCTCTTTTTTGTGTTGGGAATTCTACAGTGCTACCAATGGTCGAGAGACCCACTGGTCCAAGCATTCATTTGAAAAAAGAGGAGAGGCAGTCAGGTCTCCACTGAGCCATTTGGTGATGCTGGTGCCAGGGATTGCTACTTTGTGTGTTCTTAGACTACTTAAAATACCAGTTCCATAAATTTGCTGTTAGGAAGTAGTACTACACGGTTAATTGAATGGACAAAATTTCCTTGGAAGTTAGTTCTTGAGCAGTTGGGGAATTTTGAAGGATAATTTACTTAACTTTTTGCTGAGCTTCAAGTTTCTTAGGAAACCCTGCCAAATCTCACAGTGATTTTTTAGACATATGCAGCTGCTTCTGAGTTTAACAATAGAGATTTTCTTGGGCCATTAAAATCTGGAAGCCTAAAATTCTATTTTAAACTCTTTTCATTGTCAGTGATTAGTCTTTAAAAAAACGTAGCATTAACAATAATGAAATCATTTTAAAGGGAACTCATTCTGAAATTCTGACCAAAGAAAGCAAGGCAATTTCATTGTGGGAGCTATTAACGATCAGTAATCCCTCTAATCGAGGATACTTGATAGCCAAGGAAAGAGGGGATACTTGAAACTCAGACTCTGCCCACAAAACAGCCTGCCTGTCAGGCACCGTCCCTCCCTGTATCCCAGTGGCCTCTGCTGGCACTAGGGCTTGGTACACAAGATGGCTCTAGCTGCCTGTCTTTTGCCTGGGTGCCTTTTCTGCAATATTTGCTTTACGTGTGGGCAGAAACCCAGGGATTGCATAGCTCTTTGTAAGCATAAGGCCATTTGCCGATCCTACTTAAAAAGCTTATATTTTTAAAATAAAATAAAATTGCTTTCATCACAAAGGACCTCAAGGCACAATTTCAAACTTGTTAATTTTGTTTCATATTTTATTACATTGATGGCTTGAATTTTTTATTAATTTCAGCAAATATTGGAAATAGAAAACTGAATTCTGCAGAATTTCACAAATCTTCCAATTTCTACTAACAAATATTATCATCCAGTGGCTCAGCAATAATTCTCTGAACATTCACCACAGTGAATGTGCTGAATAGAAAACAGGTGAAGAGACATAAAAATATTACTGACAACAGCATTATTACAACAGATTTTCTTTAAAATTTCAAGGTGGATTTTATCACTTCGAAAAATATACAGCATTTCCATTATATTTGCAAACTTAACCTAATACATCTTTTTAAATCTTCAAAAATTTGTAAGCAATCTGAAAAACAAAGTTTTAAGTCTACATAATGGAATACTATCTGCTCCAGTATAAATTTTCATTTTAGAGGAAGGTGACTGTAAACACTCATTATTTTACAACATGCATAGACAATTGAAAATATTCATCTTAAAGCTGTAAAACAAACAGGAGCGGTTTGAGTGGACCATGGTTAACATGCATCCAGGTCACTTGCACTCACTGGAGAGCCTGCTGGCAGTGTGACCACGAAGGCTAACAGGGAAGGTCCAGCACTGGTGTCAGCATACACTCTTCACTGGCTAGAGTTGGGAGCCCCAGCTACACTGCCTTCACTGGAGTGGTATAAAGTTGCCATTGTTTTTAAAGGTGCTTTCCCATCTACTGTCGCCATAAGCCTCATGAGAGCTGGTGGGAAGGTGGCTTGGGGGTTGTTGACCCACCTGGGAGACAAGGAGGAATAGGGACTACAGCCAGGTTGTGGAGTCTCAAGTCAAAGTTATTTTATTCATTCATTTTTAATGTATTTTAATTATAGAAGTAGTATTTCCCCCATAAAGAAATCTTATAATATCAATGTGTTACATACAAAGTGATAAATAAATGCTTTGTTCCTTCTCCTGAAAGAGACCTGTACTTGGCAGTGTGGGGCCTCTTCTTTGAGACATCACTCTACACGTAAGAATGTAAGATTTTGTGAAGACAGTGTGCTGATTTCTTTCCAACATAAGATATCAGCCCACATCTTTCCCCCTAAACTGTTCCCTAGATATCTTTCCATGTTTTTAAAGCCACATTTTGACTATTTTCAGTAAATTGCCATTATAAAAACTGCTGCATGGGCTAATACCCTACAGCATATGACCTGTACTTCACAGCAATGGTCAGAGCGGCTGTGTTGCACTTGTTTGTGTAACGGTCATCATAAGACCTTGAGTTCTACAGAGGCAGACAACAGAGCATGTTTCCGCTTTCCATAGTGTGACTGACACTAAGCAGTTTTTCTCACATAGGAGAAAATTATTGTTGAATGAGTTATTTGTTGAATGAAAGGATATGGAATAATAAATACCACTGATCGGATGGTTCTTATAAATTAGACATTATTCTGAAGGCTTTGGTTACATGTATTCATGTTCCTCACACAAGCCTGAGATAAGAACTTGATGGATGAGGAGACTAAAACAAGTTAAGCAGCTTCCGAAAGCCATGTGTCTTTCAAGTGGTGAAGCTGGGATTGGAGCCCAAGTTCTTCTACAGTCTACGTGTTGGCAGCACTTACCCCCAGAGGACATGATCCTGTGTCTGCACACACATGTCTGCATTCTTGTGGAAGAGGTTAGGAGAAAAGGGGTTTGAGTTGAGGAGGGATGCCCATTTTGGAAATGTGCTATGCCTACTAGTAGTAGTTTGTGCCTTTGTCCCCAAAAACTTACCGGTTCCAGTATTCCTTCTGCTGCTCCACATTGCCTCTACAGTTCTCTTCCCTGGACATTATGGCCTCTACTTCAGAGATCAGCCAGCATGGATGACCATGGAATGAATCAAAGCTGCAAAAATTGAGAGGTTCTAGAGTCAAGTTTCTCGTGACCTAGTGATTGTGGGAGAATTGTAGTATAACAAGAAGTTATGGTTAGGCATGCCTTGCCAAAGCCAAGTGCATTGCTTATATTACCTTATTTACATCTTAATAAGATCTTATTAATTATATTTAGGTGAAACTACTAACATCTGACAGGAAACTAAAGCTTATCAAAGTTAGGTAGTCAGTCTACACACATCCAGGCAGTTAAGTGGCAGGGCTAGGATTAGACCCAGTCTTGTCAGAATCCAAAGCCCACCTTTTTCATCCCCACCTGTCCTGATCCAGATAGCAACACTGGGTGAAATCGCACTGCCAGCCAGTACCTAGGGCCCCTGACTGGCCCTGAAGTGTATTTTTCCTAACGGCCTTCTTAGATGGGAAACCTGGAGTGGGTTAGTTGGTCATTAACTTAAAACTAGTTCTTAAAGACAGAGATTTATGTAGTAGTATAGCAAGTGACTGTCCTTGTCCCTTCAAATCCTGAGCTTCAATGTAAGTTCCTACCAGGAAGAGGTGGTTTCAAGTGTTTTGGGGTCGGAGTCCCCTGGGAGGCCACCTCTGCCTGAGCCCTGCTTGGGCCCCTTGTGTGCATTGCTCTTGCTGCCCTCTGCTGTATGGTAATGACATTGCCTGTGTTCAACCTGAAGGGGTCACCGTGGCCGATTTGCTTAAAGAGGATAAGAAGAAGAGGAAGTTTTGCTGCTTTCGCCAGCGCAGGGCTAAAGACCACGGTAAATTACTGAGACTGGGCTTTCTCTGCAGGAGACTCTTCGCTCCACATCTCTGACACTTCTGCTCTGCATATAGGCATTGCGTGAAATGCATGTACCGTTTGGAGTGTTCGGAAGATGCCTATGCTTTAATTGCCCGATTTCCTCGAAACTTGGTCATGCTGTTTTCTTCTTGTCTTTCCCTAAAATGTATGTCCTTACCAAGATGACATTGCAGTTTCCTTTTTGTTTAGACTGTACCTTGTCGAGAAGCAGCTGAACTGACTCAGAAGGTTTATTTGATTCCGCATGAATATTCTTAGACTGGAAGACATAGTTTTTAAATGCTTTACCCCAAATGATGGTTTTAAATTTAAACTGTTTAAAAATTCCAATAACATTATTTGATTGATTTTTTTTTCCAGGCTACATGTTTCAAATGGCTTCTCGGTCTTCCAGTCTTTGGCTGGTTTGTGCGGGACCAGGCTATAACTAGTAGTGGCAGCTTCAAGAGTGAAGTTAAAAAAAGACTTCTGGGATGCAGAGCTTTTTGGGCACGTGCCCTCGCAAGTGAGAATAGGTTTGTTGGGAAATCACGAAATTTCAAGTGAAGTCCTAAAAGAGTGATACCCATATCCCTCTCACAAGCCCTGGCTGAACGCGCGGGCTGTCTCCATCTGGCGTGCATGCCAACTTGCCCCCAGCCTTGTTCTGCCTGGGTCACTGCTGTAGTTGGACAGCAGCACAGAATTTTGCCTGGGTATGCCAGCATGGTCAGCCTCATGCTGTCCCCAAAGACACCCTGATTTGGGAAAGTAAAGAAATTCAGAATGCAGGCACCAAGCCAGTTGCTAGGGGAGAAAAGGGACACATTGTACTGTTTTAAGCTTTTTGTTTGTTTGTTTTCTGTTTAAGTTGCCTCTGCCACCACTGGGAATGCTGAGCCCAGAGGTTGAGGGAAGCGAGCTGAACAACCTATCGAGGGCCTGAGGGCTGTGTTAGAGCCGAGTCACATCAGAAGGCCTGAAAGAGGACAAGGACAGGGGGTTTGTCAGTTAGGAGACACTCAGCACACTGGGGCCTTACAGGAAGTGCTTGATTGAGGGTGGACAGCCAGGTCAGGGCAGTGATGGGGCTAACTCACTTAGCTGTGATGTTTATGGCAGATCTATGAACAAGAGAGTGGGCCTGCTGTGGTTCCTAAAGGCTTCTTTGCAAAGGATTGGCTTTAGCTAAGCAAGAGATACTGTCATGGGCATAAGAGAAATGTTTTTAAAGACTGAATTAAAATATAACTCTAGATAGATTATAGAAACAGGTAAGTGGTTCCTGTTTCCAGAAGAGAAGAGAGCTTCTTAAGTGGGGGTTGGGTCTTGTGACTTTTTAGGGATTTCTAAGGCATCTCCATTATTGTTCTGAGATCTTGAGGGAGAGGAAGCAGCCTAATATTTTCAGAAAAGTGATTTTATTTTGAATGGGGTGGCCTTCAATTGCTTAGATACCTAAGAACTCTGGAAAAGACCCTGACCCTGCTGGTGAGTGGCCGTGAGGCCAGGACCTGCGTGTGAATGTTGTGCTGCCCTTGTCAGTGGTCACACAGAGCTGTTGTCTGAACACATTATTACTTTGGACATGGAGACCTTGGTCTGGCCTTGACCCACATTCTCCAAGAAGAGTCTGGCTGCCTTACAGCAATGTGAGTCTTTTACCCTGTGTCACCTAAGTGTGTCACCACAAGCATGTGAACGTGTCTTTAGGGGATGTCTGGGTCCTTTAGGGCATGGCAGGCATGTTACATCATGGCACTGCTCATGCTTGTCATGAAAATAAAATGGCCTCAGATCCCCTGTCTCCTCAGGAAGCAGCCCTGACTGCTACTGTGTGGTTGTCTAACCAAACCCCCTACGACTTTCTTTCAAGGTAAACAGGCTTTTGGGGCATGAAAGTAATGCTGCAGTAAATCCATGAGTATACAAGAAGCCTATTCTGGGGAGAAACACAGATGAGCAAGGCTCAGCACATGTGTGGATGTGGCTGCCCCTGTAGCAGGATCCAAAAGGAGACCGGGAGCCCTGGGCTCAGCTTGGTGTGTGCCAAGCCTTCCCTTTGGGCTGCTATCACTAGAGGACGCAGGATCCTGGGACCGGCTGAGATCCCTGAGAGTTGTTTTTTCCTATGCCATGCTCCATTTCCTAAGGCAGTCAGCCTGGCAGGGCTGAGCAGTCAGCTGTAGTCGGGCTGTGGGACTCATGGCTGCACACCTGAGAGTGGTGGGCAGTGGCTCTACAGTACTTGTTCCTTGTCATTTCATAAAACTGAGGGGAATGCAAGGGAAAGTTTTTGATTGGTAGTAGTTGAAACCAGTTTCTGCTTTCTTGTAATTGTAGCAGGTAAGAGATAGATCTTAGAGATGATATTATCCACCAGCTCATTTTATAGATTAGGTGCCTAAATGCAGGCAGAAGATAGTTGTCCCTGTATCACCTGATGACATAAACCAGGCTTTTTTGATACACCCTCCAGAGTCTTTGACCTCATTAGCCTTTACCACCCGAGGACGTTGGTCTAGAATTTGACTGCCCATTAATGGTAAACGTTTTTGAGGCTGCCTGCTTGGACCTGAACATAGACTTATCCGTGTGTGTGTGTGTGTGTGTGTGTGTGTGTGTGTGTGTGTGTGTGTGTGTGTGTTATTTTGATGATAGTGATGACAGTTACTGATGACAAATTGCCCCTGAATTCACAAGCCAGGCAGGTTTGGTTGAGGATTACCTTGTCCTTCAGAGTGAGAGCAGGTGAGAAAGTCACTATACATTGGCGAAAGTGCTAGTTGTTGCACTAATCTGAGAAACAGTGTATTTTCTGGTTTAGTTTGTGTGGCAATGCCCGCAATGGCACCCAGGTTCAGTTCAAGATCTTACAGAGAGATGTGGGACCCACAGTGATGGAGAGTATTCCAAGTGAGGCCTGACCCAGGCTGCTTGTGCCCTAAGGGCCTTGGAAACCTAACAGTCCAGGCTGCTGGGCTGCTGTTCCTCATGATCTTTTCTCATCTACAGCAGCCACCAGGCCCTCCTCCATGTACCCACACCCTGCAGCTTAGGGTTTATCCTCAAGCATACCTCAGAGATCCCAGTTCTTGGAACAGATTGCGAAGCATAGGTCCTGATCCTCCTTTGACTTTCAGCAGGTAAATTGAGTGCAAGTCAGTATCTTACTATGAGTGACAGACTTGTCCCAGTGTCTGTTTTTCTTCAGACTTGTTGAAAATAGTTTTTAAGGAAAAGAAATTTCCCCAACAGAGCTCTAAAGGTTTCTGGAATGTGTCAGGGAAAGGGGCTTTCAGCTTTTCCCCATTCAGATGGCCCTTGTTTATTTCTGTAGGAGGGACTTGCAACTGCAGATGACTTGGGGATCAGGATCCTCTAAAACTTGGTGAGGCCTAGCCATTTATCAGTAAGTGATATGAAGTGCCTACCGGAGGAGACAGGCCAGTCACCCTGTCAGGGACAGCCAGTTAGGAGAAGAGCATTTGTTCCAGGAACTTGCCTGTGGAATTTTATAACTCTTCCATTTTGTTTTTTATGAAGGTCTAGTGGTTACCAGTACAGCTTGATATTTGTATTGTCTACAGATCTCTTGAATATCGGCTACTTATCCAAGTAGCTCATGTATCCAGTGGAGTTTTTTTTTAAAGGATTTTTCATATTTAGATGGAAGAGGGATCTAGGGGCTAATAAAGGACAGCAGGATGCTAACCAATACTGGTAGGTAAGGAAGTTGCTGTGTTTGGAACTTTTTGATTTATTTACTTTTTAATTTTATTTATATGCCATTACTTACATACATGCGAGTATGTTTAAGTGTATGTCAAAATCTCAGGGATGCATGACATGGTTGAAGGAACACTGAAAGGAAATCAGAAGAGCTTTCTCATGTTCTTTTGTATGTGTCCCGGGGCCAGTTGGTCACTTCTGTCATCTGTGAAATTATTGTTTGCTCATGAACTCTCAGGAACCTCCTTGCAGTACTAAGAGTAGGTGATTCCTCTCTTCTATTCTGATTTCTAAAAATGCAAATAATATCCTATTGATAAGTGAAGCAAAACTCCTATCAGTTTGTTACAGCTAAAAAAAGTGAATGTTAAATACAAGTGAAGGTGAAATGGTGTAATGTACAGATAAGGTCTTTGGTTCTAATCACCATCCTGAGTTTTTCAAGGTTTTGGAAAAGAAACTGCCTTCCATATGCCCTACGCAGATTGTGAGGCTTCCAGGACCACCGTAAGAATGGTTCCTCTATTCAGACTGTTCCTCTGCTCAAGGTCTGTTTCCAGAAACAAAAGAAGTGGCCCAGTTCTAGCAAAGTCACTGCCCTCATTCTCCCCCTTCCATTCCGCTTCTGTAGCCCAGGTGACATCATTCTGGAATAGACTTATTTATTGTGTGTCACTGGCTCTGTAGGTGCCAAATAATATGCAAGAGAGTTCCTCTTTATACCGTAGGTTGAGTTAGGCAAGGACTCTGTCCAAGACAGAAGAGACACAAATTCAGAGTGGTGGCCATAGCTGATCCAGATGGAAGGCAGTTCACACTAGACATGTGAGAGGAGGGATAGCATGACCGTGACAGGATCACTGCGGTTGCAAGGCACTCTGGGAGAGCCTTCTTGTGCTGCTTATCAGATTTCACACAGTGCAGAGAGCCCAGTTCTCTGTTTGCTTCACCCCATTCCATTCTACCTGCAGCCCAAGAGATAGGTGCTCCCTCTTCACAGATGAGAAAGGAAGGCCCAGATGTGCCAGGTCACACACGTGGGGTTAAACCTAGATCTGTTCAGTCCAAGTCTGCTCTGAGGCACTGTCCCTCTGGATCTGAGGACAGAGTAAGTTTGGAAAGCAGGAGGACCCTCCTCACCCACTGTGCAACCCAGGCTCAAGACCAAGCAATTCTCTGCCTCACTTAGTCTTTGTTTGGGATGCTAAGCTTTATTTCTTATTGTCCTCCCCACTTAACATAGAGAACAACTAGTACAGAATGGTGCCACTCCTCTTTCTCATAGGCAGAATGTAATTTCTCTGTTTTAATCAGATTGTTTGTGAAATGAAGCTGTAGGAAATGAAATACAAGAATGGTACTAATATCAGCATAAGCCACAGCCCCAGAGAGTAAAGATGCCACAAACATTTAGTTTGTTCAACAGTTCAAGGTTCAATCATTCAGAAATAATTGGGAATGTTCCAGAATGATTAATACTAGAATCATGATCTGTTTAACAGAGATGGGAATGATCATCAAGATTGAGGAGTGACAATCATTTTAGACAGGAAACTGAAGCCTGGAGAGAATCTGAACCAGAGAAGAATCTCCATGGGAGGGTCAGGCAGGACCAGGGCCAGGGATTGCGGATTCCTGGATTCCTGGTGTGTTGTGTTGCCCTCACTGTCGGATCCTTTAGCCATTATAATAACCACTAAGGACAACATTTTACAAAGAGATAACTCCTAGTCTGATTTGAAAAGGGTTTCCTGCTGTGATTTTCTTTGTCCTGTCTCTGAAAGGAACTGACAGCAACCAGCTTCAGTGACTTTTGCGGTCTTCTTTTCTGGTCCTCCTATTTGTCAGAACATGGAGTAGCTCTGGAGAAAGGACACACAGAGACATCTCTGTCTTTTCCTGCGTGTGTGTGTGTGTGTGTGTGTGTGTGTGTGTGTACGCGCGCGTGCGCGTGCGCAGCATGCAGGTGTGTCTTAATGGAGTTTTTTGTTAAAGGATTTTCCATAATTAGATGGTAAGTTTCTTTGATTTGATTCTTTTAATTTTTTTTTCATGGAATAGTGGGAAAAAAGAATCATCAAATTTTGTAGTCAGTTTCTTTTAACTGAAAGAAGGAAAATTTTGTTCTTTGTGAGTAACAGTAATGTCACATGATTCTATAATTTTACTTGTTTGGCCTTTGCTTCTGAAACCTGTGCCTAGACATGGCTGGGAAGATTCCCACTGTGGTGTGCTCAGTTCCCAGGGATCCCTTGGCCTCTTTTGACATTCCCAGAAGACTTGCTTCTCAGACCTTGGAGCTTTGCATAAGGATCTACCTGCATTGGTTTTATCACATCTGAGCCTGAGCAGGGTCAGCCACCGTGCAATCTCAGACAGCAGTTGTCTCTGTTCTCCTTTTTGCCTGGGCCAGGCCTCAAAATGTTCACCATGGCTCTTCAGGAAGTGCTGCTGGGTTTTGCAGATGAAGACTGGGGAAATCCTTGTGTAGGAGGAGCCACTTGCCCATAGAGAAGCCTTTCTGGTTGATCCTACATGATCTATAAGAAACTGTCACTACATTTTAAAACTTTCAGAAAAAAGTACATGTGTTTGAGCAGTTCACCCATGTTTTGATCTTGAGTGACTTCCTCTCTTACCCTAGAGCAGAATCAGTCATTCCTTACTCCATAACTTCTTGTACAGACCCTTGAGGTAGCTCTTTTCACTTACAATGGAAGTGTGTTAGGGTGTTACCTCTCTCTTCCTCTCTCCAGGTAAGTGCAGTACTGGTTCCTGCCTGTGACCTCACACCCAACCCTGACTGGCCTGTGGCATGTGCTCACAGTACGTGCAGGATACAATCAAGTGAAGAAGCAAAGTTGCTCACATACTAGATAGTGGACCTCCGGGTGGTAGTGGATGTATGTCCACATTTCTGTCACTTCTGCCAGAGACCTCAGTGTCATGGAGATCACAGTCTGCCTTGCTATCTGCTCACTGGTTGCTAAAATCCTTCCCTTTTCCTAGCCCTGAATTTCTTCTTCCTTGGTGCTATAGTGCCAGCGTATTTGAAAAGAACACTCTGTTTTGGATTTACATATGTAGCAGAACTTAGGCATCGGATCAGTTAGCCAAGAATAAGTATTTATTTTATTCTATTTTAAAAGGTTTTGTGTGTGTTACCTTCCAGCACTGCCTCCTGCACCACCCTGGATAGCTGTCCTGTAGTGTGTTGAAAATAATGTATTTATGGGCTGTTAGGTTTCACCGCAGATGCTGTGTTTTCTCCTGGTGGTGCCAGCAGAGCTGTACCTGTAACTAAGTTATCTGGATGGTTTCTCAGTGGGACTGGAGATCAGGAGCCTAAGGCTGTGTTAGGCCCAGTGGTAGGATCCAGTTTGGCCCCTATGCTTCGTGTCTTGAGGAGTATTTGGGCCAACAGAATTGCCACCTAGAGGTAGACTCTGGGTTCTTTGAGGAGCTTGTGGAAGCAAAGGTAGGAATGCCTGAGTCCCCAGCTCTGCCTGGGGCTGGCCAAGCCCTGAGGCCCTTTTTACCCTGCTCCCTAGTTCCCATAGATCTGTTTCTGGCCTGTTCCCAGTGCTGTAACACCCCGATGTGTTGTGTAAAGTTTTTTCCTTCTCCCCACAGCTAGCATGCCCACCAGTGAGACTGAGTCAGTGAACACAGAAAACGTGAGTGGTGAAGGTGAAACCCGGGGCTGCTGTGGAAGTCTCTGGTGAGTGTGGAGGCCACTTGCCTTCCTTAGTCCTCGTGTGGTCTTAGGGGAGCTAATGATGAGAAGACTCGGGTGGCAGTGGAGACCCAGGGCCATGACCTTAGATTCAAGGGGGGTGAGTAGACTCCCTGTGGTCCCTTGGCCCCCTTCCTCCTGTGCCAGTCCCCTGGGCACCACAGTGTTTCACGTGCTTTTTATTCTGAGGTAGTCCTGCTGAGATGGGGCCCAGGAAGTGTGCCAGTTAACCCCACCACCCCTGTGTTTGTTAGGTGCTGGTGGAAAAGAAGAGGCGCGGCCAAGACGGGGCCCTCGGGGTGTCAGCGGTGGGGGTAAAGGCTGAACTTTCCTTTCATCGGGTTTGGCATCCACGCTTTGGAGGAAGAGCTTGAATGGCAGTTGCTGACTAGAATGTGCCACACCACGAAGGTGTTCTTTGCCCGAGGAATAAGGAGTCCCTGTCCTCCTCTGCTCAGGGCACTTCCTTCAGGATCCCTGAACCTCCCTGTCCCGATCCCAGGGAGCACCATTCCACTGACACTCTTCAGCTCTTGTAGAGATGGTTTGGTTTGCAGTAGCCAGGAGGACTAACAACGTGGAATGTGTCTGTGGGAGCCCTGTGCTCTTTGTTTTTGTTTTTGTTTTTGTTTTTTTTACTTTGCTTCCTGCTGGTGTCTTTAAGTGTTATCTCTAGTTTTTAAGAGAACTTAGAGAACTTGATCTTGTTCTTGGCAGAGTTTCATAAAGGTGATATGCTAATGGCAATAGCGTATGACAGATTATGAAATGTATCACTGCTGTGCTCCTGATCTGCCCTCCCTATGACATTGTGTAGCAGGCAGGGAATCGGTTTGTCTTCCCCATTTTACAGATGAGAACACTAAGGCCCCAAACAGGCATGCTGCTTTCTCATACTCAGTTCATGAATCGCAGAATTAGGACCCCTAGTCTACTGCTGCTCTGCTGATCGCAGCCACACATGCTGCTGTGGATGAGTGGCTGATCTGCGGGTGGGAAAAGCCCTGCTGACCTCGATTGGGATGGCAAGAGAAGAGCCTCTGGCAGCACGGCCTGTTTCCAGGGCCACTTGCAAAGTCTAGCTAAGCGTCTTCTCTTGCCTGGGCCCGTGCGGGTACTCGGCCTGGCTGGCTGGACCCGGTGGCGCCCTGACTTGTGCTCTAACCTTAACCCAGCTAGCCTGCCGCCGCCACCTGGGGTGCTGAGTCGGGGCTTCCATGCATGGCTTTCTCCTTGTCACCACTGGTAGAGAGTGTGTGTGCTTTCCCGATGGGAATCTTAACACTTTTTTTTTTCTTTCAGCCAAGCCATCTCAAAATCGAAACTCAGGTCAGTATCTTCTATTTTTATTTAGCCTGTGGTTTTTATTTTATTTTTCCATTATGTTTCTGTGTTTTAAATTCTGATTTTTTTTCATAGATTTCTCTAGATTTAACAGCCAATCCATTAAAAGGTGCCCCTTGCTTTAGGGGGCATCAGGGTACTAGGGAGACTGCTATGAATCATCAGGATACAGTGATGGACAGTGTTTTGGCTTCCCAGCTAATCCTTTCTCGTCGCTTTTCGGCTGAATATATACGCACAGAACTTGCCACAGATGAGAGTTCAAGAGGTTTTTTTAAAAGTTCTGGTAGTATTCATTGTCTTTCTCTGAATGTAGGTTACTTGTTCATTTATCAGTACTAAAACTCATTGAACCATTTGCCTATTATTTGTGTAGTTTTCTATAGAAATGTAATTCATTTCAATTGAGAACATTTCCCTGCTATATACAAACAGTGGACATAGAACTAAATATTAAATTTGCAAATCAAAAAATTCTAGAATAACTTAGGTTAGGCTAAGGTTTATTAAATACAATGTCAAATCCATGATTCATAACAGAAATATTTGATAAATTGAGCCTTATAAAAATTGTAAATTGCTAGGCCAGTGGCTCAGGTCCATAATCCCAGCACTTTGGTGGGCTGAGGCAGGAAGTTTTCAAGTTTGAACCCAACCTGGCCAACTTACCAAATTAGTGACTCCATGTCTCAAAATTAAAAATTAAAAAATGGGCTGGGGATGTACTCAGTGCAAAGGCCCTGGGTTCAAACCCCAGTATACCTTCAAAATGTTAAAACTTCTGATTTTATTATAAAATAAGTTGAAGACCTGGAAAAATATTTGCAAACCATGTTTGATAGAGGACTGGTGTCCAATATATATAAAGAATAATGTATATAAATAGTCTTAAGAAAACAGGAGTAAGGTATAGCTCAGTGATTAGTGTGCTTGCCTGGTAAACACAAGGCCCTGGGTATTACTTCCCAACACCATATAAGCTGGATGTGATGGTGTACACCTACAAGCCCAGCACTCTAAATGCTGAGATAGGAGGATTGACTTGAGTTCAAGTGTCTATCCTAGACCACATAGTGAGTTTAGGATGAGCCTGCACTGTAGAGCAAGACCCTGTCTCAAAAGAAAAAGAGAGGAAGAAGAGAATAATCTGTAAAAATATAGGCAGAAGGTTTAATAATTATATCACCAAAGAAGAGATACGGATAGTAAGTAAGCATATGAAATGGCTATCAGTTATTACAAAAATGTGGATTAAAGTCACAGAGCCCTGTAATTGGTACCTGCCTGTAGACCTCATATTCTCAGAGGCTAAGTCAGTAGGATCCGAAGTTTGAGCCCATCCTGGTCAACATAGCAACTTAGCAAAATGAAAGCGGGTTGAGGGATGCAGCTCAGTGTGAAAGCCTTTGTTTCAATCCCAGTCACCCTCACATACATTTCATAACTGGATGTTACTACATACTTAAAAGATTGGATCAAACTTAAATATTTGATAATACCAGGTTCTGTCAGTATGCTGGTTGCTTCTTACAAAGTTTGAACATATTATATAGCTAAGTAGTCTCATCTCTAAGGTATTTATATAAGAGAAGTTGAGATAAATGCCTACATAAAGATTTTATGTGAATATTAATGGCAGTTTTATTCATAATTACTCCAAACCAACAATAACCCAGATGTCCATCAACTGATGACCGAGTAAACAAATTGTGGCTGATCTGTGTGCGAGAATGCTGCCCAGCAGCAGGAGGAAAGAAACCATCGTACATATGAGCATATAGGTGAATCTCAAAAGTGTTTTCAATAAGTGAAAGAAGCTAATCTCAATAATCTACACACTTTTTTATTTGAACACAGATATACTACACATTCATTTACATGTCAAAAGTCTACATATGGTATGAATCTCTTTATATGACATTCGGATGACACAAGACAACGGGAACAGAAAATAGATCAGTAGTCCGGGGCTGAGGATTAGGATGGTGGCTTGACTACCAGAACCTGTGAATGAACTTCTTTGAGTGATGAAAATGGGAAATGCTCTATGTCTTGACTGTATAGACCCCAAAGAAGTAAGCTTCACCGTATGTAAATTACATCTCAAATTTTAACACAAAATTAAAATCTCTTCTTGCAAAGTATAGCCTCCATAATTTGGCCCCCTGATCACCATCTGCTTCCACTCCCACTTTGTAGCTACTAGCGTGCCAGATAGTTCTGGTTCAGATGCTCCTTTCCTTTCTGTCTGCCCACTTCGGAGTTAGAGTCAGTGTCAGAGTCAGTGTCGTTGGCGTGTGGTTGTCCCTGAGGGGATTGCCTTTCTCCTGCCTCCAGGGTAGCTCGTATTCATCCACTGACATCTAGCCCTAATCTCTGCTTTTCAGAGAAGCCCTCTTGACTCTTCAGAGAACATTTGTGGCTCCCTCTGGCTCCAGCGCGGTCTTAGACTAGTCCTTGGTGTGCTTTTATAATCATCATTATGGGCTTTTCAGTGACAGAATCAATGGGACCACTTCTCTCTGCACAGGCTGGGCACGCATTGAGTGCTCAGGAACACTGGTCCCCTGAGAGGGGTGTTGCAGTTTTTCAGGAGCAGGACACTCAAGTATCCTAGATATTGGAGATGCTTGCTTGTGCTTTGTCACTACAGTATGGGACAGACCCACCAAGTCTGAGTCTTTTCAGGCCCCTTTCCCTGTGTGATGTGTCCCAGAAGACCCCTCAGCTGTGTGTGATACATCCCAGGAGACCTCCCAGCTCTGAGCTGCTTGAGTCTTAATGTCATTAGGTCGTTTTTTCATGCTGGCCTTCATACTTCTCTAGCTGTTCTTTAATTGGAAAATGTAAGAGCAGTGATAAAACACACCTTGTTTGATCCTGATCTTCTGGTCTTGATGGGAGGTGGCACATTTTTTCCTTGCTCGCTTCTTGGGTTACTCTTTCTTTCTTTCTTTTTCTTTAACATAGCGACACAGCTGAGTCAGCCAGGGCCACAGTCTGAATGTAGCCTGGAGAGGAACCCTGAGTCAGGCCCCTAGAGAAAGTACGCATCCCTGACAGGCAGTAGAGCCCAGAGAGTAGGGGATTTGCCAGCTGCGGGCTTCTCCTGCGATGCAGGCTCTTGAGCGGGAGTTCATGGCACATGTCACCAAACCATTCCTCATGGCTGGGCATGTTTTCCGTGAGGAGACAGGCTGAGGGAAAGTGTTCTCCCCAGTGACAACAGGAACTGAAGGTGGGTGGAGGACATGCTACTTGTCTGTTGGGCTCAGCTGATTTTATTTTTATGAAAACATAATTCAATATTGGTTCTTCTCCTAAAGGTATATTTTGAGCATTACCAGTTAGAAAGGGCACATAATGACTCAGTAGGAGGACTCATGTCCTACTCAGCTTTGATGACTGCCAGGCACCAGAGAAACTTCACAGATTTAAGAAAGGATTGGGAAGCTCTCTTTCTTAAAAATGATGGTTTTGAGCACTGTGCTGCTTGATGAATTCTGTATGGTGACTGAGATGCTGGGAGAGAAGCAGGTGCTAAGCCTGTCTACACAAGGGCCATCAGCAGATCTGCATACCTTGTGGTGGTATGTGAACTACACTGGAGTGCAGGTGCTGTTTGTACATGAATCTGTGAATATCTAGGTTTTCTAACCCATTTGAGGGTTGTAAACAACAGTTTCTAGGGTTATTTATAGCCACAGAAAGGGAGTTGAGCATGATCAAGTCAAAATAATTTTTTTTTTAAAGTTGTAAGCTAAGGTCAACATGATTGTGAGATCTTTTCACCTCTACACTGTGTTATCCACATCTTTCCTTCCTGAACCCACACCCCAGTGCAGACCTCTAGAATGAATGCCAAGTTATTTGTCAGTGATGTTTATTGAACTCTCAGATGTTGTATATGCCATCTAGGGAGCAACGTTTGTTTGTCTTTCAGCCGACGCTGGCGTCGCTGGAACCGATTCAACCGCCGACGGTGCAGAGCTGCAGTGAAGTCTGTCACGTTTTACTGGCTGGTTATCGTCCTCGTGTTTCTCAACACTTTAACCATTTCCTCTGAGCATTACAATCAGCCGGACTGGTTGACACAGATTCAAGGTATGAGTGGAAGCTGTTCTCTTTTTGTTCTGAATTAGAGATCCTTGTGGCATGCTGCTGGCCCATAGGGAGTGAATTATGGAAACGTTGCCCTTGAAGACTAACTTGAAAGATAGGGGAGCTATCCAGGCACAGACAAGCTTGTGGTAGGGGTGTAGTCTGTACCTTGATGTGGATTCTCATTTTCTAGTCCTGAGACAACCTAAGATGGAGGAACCTTGGACTTGTAAGGACCTCCCACCATCATTAAAAGCTTGATTTTCCCCTTTATTGTTTTTGGCAGGTCATTTTGATTCTTCTGCTTTGAGTGCCCAGAGATTGTGTGTGGGGAGATTGTTCCCCAGAGATCGCCCATTTGGGTTCACCAGCTGAGCTCTGGAGAAGTCATTCCTTCCTCACATCCATTTCCTTTACATCTTGAAAGCTGCTCGGCATTATTTTTTGATGTTAGAAAATTAATTGTGATCACTTCTAATATTATGGTGCCATAAGCCTCATCAGGCAGGGTCTTTGTGTTTGTGTGTGAGATGACCGAACTAAAAAATGATAATGATGGTCTAAATGCATAATCATAGATTTTTAGTGCTGCAAAGCTCTGGAGATTGAGTAATAAGCTGCTTGTATCCATTTCATTATGCATGAAACTGAGGCCCAGAGAAATCAAGTAACTTCTCCAGACTCACATTATCCAAACAGGAGCAGTTACAGAGCCTGGTGGAAAAACTCACCTTCAGTTTATTCAGACTGTTCAGTCACACTTCTGTCACGGTGAAATGGCAGTGAGAGGAACAAGGGATCTGCGTGGGGACTGATGGGAGGGGAGGTGCCAAGAGAAAGGAGAATGTCTCCCACGTTGAGATCCTGAGGATGGGCACACTTTGTCTCTACAGATATTGCCAACAAAGTCCTCCTGGCTCTGTTCACCTGTGAAATGCTGGTAAAAATGTATAGCCTGGGCCTCCAGGCATACTTTGTCTCTCTTTTCAACCGATTTGATTGCTTTGTGGTATGTGGTGGAATTACTGAAACCATCTTGGTGGAGCTGGAAATCATGTCTCCTCTGGGAATCTCGGTGTTCCGCTGTGTGCGCCTCTTAAGAATCTTCAAAGTGACTAGGTAAGGAAAGCTGCGTACCTTGCTGCTGCTATGTTGGGAACAGGGGCAGCAAGTCAGTCCCAGCCCTGGTCCTATGGGGTTCTGGACTCGTACTCCTCGTCTTGGCTTGTAGGCACTGGACTTCCCTGAGCAACCTGGTGGCCTCCTTGTTGAACTCCATGAAGTCAATCGCATCACTGTTGCTTCTGCTTTTTCTCTTCATTATCATCTTTTCCTTGCTTGGGATGCAGCTGTTTGGTGGCAAGTTTAATTTTGATGAAACACAAACCAAGCGAAGCACCTTCGACAACTTTCCCCAGGCACTTCTGACGGTATTCCAGGTGAGCCCTCTCTCCTTCCTTCCTGCTCTGGGACAGCGTGCTGTGAGCAGTGCTGACACTCCTGCCTTCTGGTTTGCTCACAGCTCAGGAAGACAGAGTCATTTTTTATTAATAGTCTTTGCCCTAATAGTTTCCTGGTTCCTTTTGTGCCATACACATTATTCATTTTGTATTATCCTCTATATGATGTAACTTAATTTTTTAAGACCACTAGCTGTATTACAAAATAATGAACCAAAAACCTTTTCTGAGGTTTCTATGGAATCCTATAAAATCTTTTCTGTTAATTTCTAATCACAATCAAGTTTGTAATGCTAGTTATAATAGATATATGCAAAGAAGTGAATATGAAAGCCCAGATACTTTTATGTGTAGCCAGAGGAACCAGAGTAAGAGTTGGGATGGTCTGCTACCTGCGCTCATGTGGCTAGGACACACAGACTCTGATGACAACTGTGCTGTTGGGACCTCTGGGTTCTGGGCTAGAAGGTAGTGGTTGTTTCAGGGGCCCAGGGGGCTCTGATGCTGGAGGAGCAACATACTGTTGGCCTCCTGGCGGTAAGCTGAGGGGTTCTGATCCCTGTCCACATGCTCTGAGATAGTCCCCTTCCTTGGAGAGAGCCTGACAGACATGTTTAGAACACCAGTCTGCCTTCAGTTGCTTTTCTAAGGTGATGTCAGCCCTTCTGTAGAGGCAGGGCCTATTGTGTGGGAAGGGGGTCTGGCCTTCTGTGTCTGACTAAATGACCTTAAATGAGTTCCTTATTCTTTTCCCAAGAAACACAATGATCAAAGGAAATGATCTATAAAATTTCCTCTCATATCATTTGAGGTGATTGGAATTACTACTATAAACCATAGTTTTGCATTTGAATTTTGCTTAACTTTGGATGCTGGCCAGTCATTCATTTTTCTGATTTTTTTCAGAGGAATCTGTGTCCCTTCCCCTCCCCCCTTTTTTGAGTGATACAGTTGGCATTTATGTGTGTGTGCATGTGTAGTAATGGAGCTCCAACCTAAGGCCTTCACACTGAGCTACAGCTACATCCCAACCTTTTTTATTTTTTATTTTTTCAGTTTTGATTTTGCAATAGGATCTCTCTCAGTTGCCCAGACTGGTCTTGAACTCGTGATTCTCTTGCCTTAGCTTCTAAGATTGCTGGGATTGTAGCATATGCCACCAGGACTAACTATGAAATTTAAGAGCAACAGAAGGATATGAAATGACAATTCCCCAGTCTAGTCACTCACTACTTCCTCTAGAAGGCACCAATCTTTAAACAGTTTCTATGTGTTCTCAGGTGTACATTTGTTCATCCTGACCTACCTATGGGTGCATTGACCCAGATGGTACCTCTTCATGCTACTGGTTTCCTTTATTTTCAGATTGTTATTCACTTTAATTTTAATTAGGATTGTCATTTTAAAGTGTCCTTAAGTACTTTCCTATTTGGTCCGTAAAATATTGCCTACTTTATTTTAAAGTGCTATATAAGTGTTGTGGTGTGGATTGCCGTAGGTCATACAGCCATTGCTAGCGGATATTTAGTTCTGTCCAGTCTTGGATCATATAAGCAAGGCTACAGAGGGTGGCCTTGGAAAAATGGGATGCATGGGGCACACGTGTGATAGTAGATTATAGGGTAAATCTCCAGAAATGGAACAACTGGGTTGAAGGGTGTGATTCTTTTAAATTTAAATAATATTGCCAAAATGCTGTCCTTATAGTTGTTTCAATTCACCCTCTGCCAGCAGTGTAGAGACCCCTATTGCCTCACTTCCTTTCACTACAGTTAATGTTCTTACTTTCTGATTGTCACCTGTCTGACAGGTGAAAATGATATCTCACAGTAGTCCTTTCCGGGGAAAGCTGCATGTCTTTTTTGTAAGAACCACTTAGCTCCTTCTCTGTGAGTGATTTTATCTTTTCTAACCATCGGCCCATTTTACTATTTGATTGTGACCCACAACAGCTGAATTTTAAAAATCCGTAGTCCTTGGTAGAAGATGAAGCAGCTCTCTCCTGGAACATAGCATTTTATAAATTCCTGTCTATATTCACCTGATTCCATTTCAGGATAGACTAAATTGTACCAGTTGTCACCAGTAGAAAAGGTTAAAATTGAAACGTTAGAGGGTTGATAATGTCTACTTTTAAGGAATTTTGTAAACTTATATGAGATACTTACAATTCCTGCCTCTAAAGACTCATAGATATGTCTTTACTTCCACAGTTCATTAACCATGTGGAGTTCTGTGCATCAAGTAAAAGAGTGAAATGAACTCATTGGCAGAGGGTCTCTAGGGAATGCTGTTGTATTTTTTAAAAAATCTGAAGAAAAATTCATAAAATATGATACCCTTTATACACTTTGAGTGTGTATATGTGCTTAAATCCAGACAGAGATCCCAGAGAGACATATACCAACATCATGCTCTCTGGAGAGGGGACAAAAACTGGACCAGGCTATAATCAAGAGTATGCAACTCTTAAACCAACAGGTTTTTTTTTTCCACTAGAATAACTAACTCATCTTTTTGTGTAATAAAAGAATAAGATTTTGAAAATTCCGTAGGATAACAGATGGATTTATTCAATGCAAACTAGACTGTGAGAGGCAGCTTACCAGAGATTTAGGCCATTGCCACTGAGTTCAGGGAGCATCTGTGGATTGTGAATCTACCTGCTGTCTGATAGTAGGTTCGGCTTCTTAGATCCTGACAGGTGAAGACTGGAATGCCGTGATGTATGACGGCATCATGGCCTACGGAGGCCCGTCCTCTTCAGGAATGATCGTCTGCATCTACTTCATCATCCTCTTCATTTGTGGTAACTGTATCCTTCAGGCCCAGCAGGGGTTTGCTGTCCCTGTCATTGCCATGTAAATTTTTCTCTTGTTTCTCCTGTGGTGACAGTAATAGTAGCAGCTGTGATGGAGGTAAATGCCTTTACCTTGGTGCTCAATATATCTGCATTCCTTCTGTGGTGCTGGCTTCCACATAGTGTAAGCAGAGTTCTGGCAAGACTTTGTGGGGGGAGACAGTGCACAGTCTGGTGCCAGGATCAGCCACCTTGGCATCATGTCTTCTGTACAGGTCCCAAAGGGTTGGCTTAGGGCACAGCTAGGTGATCTGTGTTGTCACCCTCGGGAGGTTAGGACTGCCTCTGTGTCACCTCAGAATCAGTAAGGAGCCATCCTTGATGGGTTGACCTATGCTGTCCTGAGTGGAATTTTGCTTTGCTGACACACATACATCCTTGGGGCTCATGCATCCACTGGCGAGGTGCTATATTATACTGTGTAAATTTTCTCACTTTTCTTTCCTGACAGGAGCACTCTCTAGTCCTAGACTTTTGAACCTGGCCTTAGGTTTATTTATGTACCTCAATCACACCATTTATAATCCTATAATATTTTATTGTATCTAGGTACTCCATGCCTAGCACAAAACCTAGCTCATAAAGATTCTTAATAAATGTTGTGATGAATGAACAGTTCCATAAACATGGATACTATCTTTTGGTTTCTACCCTTGCAATAGAGAGTTCTAATCCGAGTACTTCTCCTAAGGAGTCTCAGATCCCTTTAGCCATTTCCCCTTTCACTGTCTTTGGCTCATTAATGAATTTTCTTCAGTGTGGAAAAGGACAAACCTGTCCTTTTTTCTTCAGTAGTGACATTTTACACTATGAAGTTTTGATGATAACTGCATGTCAGTATGTATATGTTCTGCTACTTCCTTGACTCAACTCTACTGCCCTGTCCTCCAGGGATCCAGCTCTGCCCTGTCTCCTGCCCCAAATAAGCAGACCTATAGCTAAGCTTTGTCAGATTTTGTTCACATCCCTTACTATGTGTGGGTTCTGCCATCTACTGGGCAGCCCTCCATCTCTGTAGTTAGATGGTGGCTTCTTGACTCAGATACCTTCTTCATTGTATTTCTATTTCTCATTAAAGGGCAGAATCCTACTCACAGTTGACCTGTGATAGATACTTTTTAAATGATCAGTGTTTTCTTTTTTCCATTGTCTTCATGACTGACTCGTTAGGACATAGTTATATACCAAACGTGAGCCTCCAGAGACCTCTCCACTTCCATGTTGAATTTTTATTTAGCACTTGCCACTATCTAGCACGCTTAAAGAGTTGGTTGTAGTCTGTGTCCCTAACTAGAACAGGTGCTCCATTTTGTCATGTTTCCTTCTGTGTTCTCAGTGCCTGAAAAATGGCCTAGAACACCAGAGGTGCTTAGATCTTTATGAATGGATTCCAGAGCACACTGCTGTTGAGGCAGGTCTCAGTAATGTCGCTAAAGGCCTATGATGGATTTTGCTCTTGGAAACCATCTCTTGTAAGCTTGTAAGACCTTCGCTAAAGGCCTATGATGGATTTTGCTCTTGGAAACCATCTCTTGTAAGCTTGTAAGACCTTCCTGTGGTTTATTACCACAGATTTTCTTTCCACTACCCAAAGAGAGTCTAGCGTCACTGCAAGTTGAAAGAGGTGATTATTTCTTCATTAAGATCATTGAGAGGCCCACTTGATGCAGATCTTCTTAGCACAGACCTGTGTAAGCCGCCACTACCCCATGCCCATGATAACACTACTCATGTTATGAAATCATCTCCAGTCCAGGACAGATTGCTTTCTCAGGCTTGCTGCAGCTCCTGTTAGAAACTAGTCTCACATGTCAAAGGCATTTTGAAAATCTTAATGTGATTTACTCATGTTTCTGTCCTCCTGAAAGCCTTGAGTAGAAGTAATCAAGCATGCTACCCCTCAGAGATCTCACCATCTAGCCTTCGTTAGGTTATTTTAGTTTATCTGTTGTTTTCTATCTCACAGGGACTGTATGTCAGTGGTGTGCCACTCCTGTCTCAGGGACCCCTGGGTTTCCATTGTTTTGCCTACAGATAGCTGAGTGTCAGGCAGAGATAAGATCCATCACAGCATGAGGCTTTCTCATCTGTTGTCCTCTGATCCCTGTACATCTCAAAAATGTTCCTCATTGCTAGTGAATGAGAAATAGGCATCTAGGCATCTCCTGACTTGGGAACCTTGTCCACAATACTTTAAAATGTTTTCAAGAAAACCACATACACAGCTTTATAATAAGAGACAAAAACCTGATAACTTGTTTATCTAACTTTTTGCTATATACAAAACTCAGGTTCCAACACAATAATAAAAGATCTAGTCATAGTAGAACTATTCAAAAGGCGGCACCATCTGCCAGGAGGTCTGGCTCATTATTGTCAGTCAGTGTTTGTGGAGTGAAGGAATGAAAGTGTGATCTGCAGACTCCAAAGGTCTCTGGGGGAGAAAATGTCTTGTACTGTCTTGGACAACAGGACCATCATTTGAATAATGTGTGTCCTTTGAGGGAGTGTCATGCAAAAAGCGCTCCTCTGAGTATGATTGTTCTGGTGTGTGCTTTAAAAGAAACAAATGCAGCTACTTTTAAATTATACTACCTGTATGTTACAGATTACTTTATGCAATGTATACAAATGTGCGGATATGTGAAAATTTACATGCAAGGAAAGGTTGAAGTTTATAGGATTTTATGGGTTTCAGTGAATCTTGACCTTACTACCTTTCAGACTGACTTACTGCTTACTTAGGTTTTGAGTTGTTTTATTTTGGTTCTGTTCTAAACTAGGACTCTGGTCTTTTTGTTTCATCAAGCAAGTATGACATCAAGGGCAGTTATTTGTTGCCAGCCTTCCAGAGCACTGAGGAGTATGACGTTGCTGTTGTTGATCATATGTAGCTGTAATTAGAAATGTGTTGTATCCTTAAAATCTTCAAATTAGATATTCTACTGAATGTCTTCTTGGCCATTGCTGTAGACAACTTGGCTGATGCTGAAAGTTTGAACACTGCTCAGAAAGAAGAAGCTGAAGAAAAAGAAAGGAAAAAGATTGCCAGGTAACAACATTTTCATGGTCTCTGCCCAGGGTACTTGAAGAGCCCAAGAGACCTGGTGGGCCCCTTGAGTGCTTCTCAGGAGCTGCAGCCTCATGTTGCTGCTTTGCAGTGATTGCGGGTGACCACGTGGTGTGGACCAAAAAGGAGGGAATCTTGGGCAAAAGCCAGGTCCTTGGCTCCTATCCCCAGAGCTGAGAATGGAAGTCACGCATCCCTGTACTTAAGGAATCGCTGCAGTTAATTTTGGCGTCATAAAATAAATGATGCATTCAATGCTGATTAGCCCTTGGATGAGAATTTTAATAAAATGATCTGTGTAATGAATCCACTGCATTAGATGAACAGGAAGCTCTGAGTTTGGGTTGTGCAGTGCTCTTGCTGTTGGTGTTGTTTCCAATTAAATTCTGTCCTTCATTGGGGCACTGTTGATTCAGAATCCTGATTAGTAATTTTATACATAGTAATATGGTTATTTGGTTTCTTGCATTCTTTTCTTTTCGTTGTAGAAAAGAGAGCCTAGAAAATAAAAAGAACAACAAACCAGAAGTCAACCAGATAGCCAACAGTGACAATAAGGTATTTGTTCTAAATTAACTTCTTTGTTTCTGTTGGTGTCCCCATAACTATACCACTGACAAGGTGAAACTTGTTTCTAATATTTTGATCTGAAAAGTAGAGCATGCCACATAGTTACTAACTTCTTAAGCTTAAGGAGGGGTGGTTCTGAATTGAATTTAGTCAGGAGACTGGCTGTTAGCCAGCATTTCACCAGAGAACCAAAATGATAGATATTTGACCAGTTTGACCATTTGTATTTTCTTCATTGGGATTGTATGGTCAAACTGACCTGTGGTCAAGAGCGTATTATCATCTTCTGAGTGAGTATGAAATCAAAAAATTTAGTAGATGTTTATTCCCAGAAGTAATTCCAGTGTCAAGTGGTCTGGGCAGCTTCAGGGCACACGGTCAAAATTCATCCCACTTAGGACAGCTCTGGATGATTCATTTGTTTGTTTGCTCATTGAGTTAATAAATACTTACTAAGTAGTGATCACAGGTTAAAAACTAGGGACTTAGGGAGAAGAGATCAACATGGTCTTTGCTTTTGTTGGAGCTCATGGTCTTGTGGAGAGAAGACATGACTCTATTTGAGGTGATCGGTAATATATATATGACAGCCCTGGGCTAGCAAAAGACAGAGCCATGGACAGTGCCCATGAGTCATGACTGAGTCAGTGTTTTATCTCTCCCCTACCCTCAGGCCTTCTGTCTGAAGCAGTCCCCATATGCCTGTCCCTGTGCACTCACACACACAGACACACACTTGGGAGAGAAATGTCTCCCCTGTGCTATGTGACAGGTTGGCCTTTCACTTTGGCTCTCTGAAGTACATTTAGATAAGAGTCTCAGCTTCTCCTAAATGTATCTGTCTCTCTAGGTTATAATCGATGACTATCGAGAGGAGGATGAAGACAAGGATCCTTACCCACCGTGTGATGTACCAGGTATGGTAGTGATGGCCAAAGAAAGACTCTCAGCTCATGATAGATGTGGCTCTGCTATCACTCAGTGACTTGCTACTAAGTCTGTGGCTGGCTGGCTCAACCAGAGTTACACTGGGCTACTTATGGACCAGTTTCATGGGTTTAGCTGCCTAGTAGACATGTTTTTACCATGTCTCAGTAAGCATGATAACTCAAACTTCAGGTGATAGGGAGGGAAAGTACAGGTGGAATAGGGTGGGCCCACCTATTACTGGGAAGACTCTAGAGAGCAAGAATTAGCACTCACCTGACACTTATACATTTGTCTAGCACCTCTTTCGGCTGGTAAAGGTTGGAGCTGTGGAATTAGGGAGTCCAGGGATTGCTTGTCTGCAACTTGAGGTCTCACAGTTTTTCAGAGGTCACTGGGGAAATGATCAGGTGCTAGGACAGTGGCAGTGAGCTTTCACTGATACCTCTGTCTGTGGTCAGATGGTACCTTGGAGGGAACCCCATCCCTTTGACCTAACATACTCACCAGAGACATGTCCCAGATGTCTGCCTCTATCCCCTTCCCACAGACCATATTCTGAGGAAGTGGGAAGGTTTTAATTAGTATAGACTAATAGCATTAAAGTCTAAGCCATGTTTTAATGTGAATTTGACAATAATAATTAAAATCAAATGGATTTATTTTATACATTTTTATAAATATACATTTTGTATTTAAAGTTGGTGAAGAGGAAGAGGAGGAGGAGGAGGATGAGCCTGAGGTTCCTGCTGGTCCTCGTCCCCGCAGAATTTCAGAGTTGAACATGAAGGAGAAAATTGCCCCCATCCCTGAAGGAAGCGCTTTCTTCATTCTCAGCAAGACCAACCCGTAAATAACCCCTATTAGTCCCTGCAGTGACCCTACAGGTTACTGGTGGGTGGCTGGGAAGGGGTAAGGAAGATGGTTCACAGCCTGAGTGTCACAAGGGGCCTTCAAGTTCCTTCAGTCCCTCTCCTGCTCTATTCTTGCCTTTGCCATCAGTGTATCTCTTCCTAGCTTCTTGTTCTATGGACTTTTGACCAAGTCCTGGAAGGAGTGTTGTTCAGACGTGTCTCCCCCTGTAACTCCTGCATAGGAACAACAATAAGGAAGTGACTCCCCTCGATTTGCCAGTTGGAGCCCACTGCTCTGGTGCTTTATGTTTTGGTCATCACTAGGGCCTTTCGTAATAGGTAGATGTCATCGTGAAATGCTTTGTAGGATGAGAACCTTACGATTAACTTCTGCACAGTATCCTTAGATCCATTAAGGTGAGCTTTTACTCTGAGTTTTATGATGAGAGAGTCATACTGTACAGTGATATTTAGGTTGTAAATATTCAGATATTCAGTTTAGATCTATAATTCTCAGCTGAAAATAGCATTTCTAATGTTAAAATGATCAGGTGCTCACCAGGAACATGGTAATGATTCACAAGTACTGCAAAAGAAGTTTATTTACTAGCTGGTTTCCAGGTTTTAATCATGTGTGATTAGGTGAGCTGCCAGGAGAAATAAGTGGCTCCTGAAAGGTTTCTAGAATTATAAAAGTTGACAGCCCTGGCGAGGCACAGGTAGGAAGTGAGGTGGGCTGGGGTCCTTGAGATATAAAGAGTTCATGATCATTTTTGTAGCTCATTATTTGGATGTCTTTTTGTAAGGTCATTGCACTGGTGTTCTTGATATCTGGACTTGAAATATACATACATTGAAGGATTGGATCAATTTTTGCCAAAAGCCTCAGGCCTCTTGTCCTCGTTGCCTTGGATGGCCTTCCCAGACTTGCTACCAGCTTGCAAGCCCTGCAGGGGAGCGCTGAGTAGCCCTGAAGGGAAGACCGGAAGTGAAGGGTTACCTTCACGTAAAGCTGACTCTGATTTTGAAAATGAGAAAAATCTTTAGAAGGAAAACCTATTTATAGGCAAAAACTAAACAAGTACCAAAAAACCCCTTTAAATTCTAAACTCAAATATTGAAGATAAGGATAGGCAGTTACTTACTAGCTTGATGGAACGTGAGGGCTGGCAGGACTGCTTCTGATGGCTCCGAAAACCTTTGTCAGGGCCTGAGGCCTCGGGTGCCTGACACATCTGCTCTCTCTTATTTCACAGGTCCAGACTTTAAGGACATAATCACATAATGTAGAAAGATGCTTCCATGTTAGGAAATGGTGACATAACTCATGTTCCTTCTCAAGGATTGCTTATTGTGACTCAGCTGTAAGATTATAAATACAATATTCATGACAAAATCTCTAGACAGCAGGAGTTTTCACCAAGGCTTACCTACTCAAGTTCATTTTTTAATGAGGAGACTTGGTTTCACTATGTGTTAAAATAAAAACTTTAGACAAATTGACTTTGACACAGTTTAATTGAGCAAAGAATGATTCACAAATCAAGTGACCCTGAGAACTAGAGGAGGTTCTGAGAGCTGAGCTCTGCAATGTGGGCAGCAACGTCGATGTATAAAAATGAAGTCAGGGACAGAGACTGCTTGACAGGCTACAGTGTGTTCCATGCCTTATTTTAAACATGGGCTGCTCAGATGGCAGCCTCTGATTGGCTAAAGCTCTGGTGTTGCTGTGATTGGCTGAGACTCAGCTGGTTTGTAACAGGTATGTCCTCTGAAGTTAGATACTCAGTTAGTTTGTGTACTTAATTGGAACTTTTTTTTTCTTTTGGGCAGTGTTGTGGATAGAACCCAGGTTCTTCATACCAGCCCTTTTTTGGTTTTGAGACAGGGTCTTGCTAAGGCTGGGCTCAACCTTATGATTTTTCTGCCTCAGCCTCCCAAAGTGCCAAAATTAAAGGCCCATGTCACCAGCCCTAGAAGTCTGTAGTTTTTATAGAGAGATTAAAGGAATGAAGGCATCTTCAAGCCAAATTTAGTTTAATTGAATAGTTTCCTCCTTAAGGCAGAATTACCAAGTAGTTCAGCTCATGTTGCAGTGGAAAAACTTCAGCGTGAGCCCTGGGCTGGAAATCTGCCTACGTCCTTACATGCTGCATCACCTCAAAGTTCTTTCACATCTAGAAGCCTCAGTTTCCCTGTCTTCTAATGGGAAGAATCTCCGTGGTGCTAACAACACACAGCTGGTTATCCCATGGGCCCATAGGGGCTGTAGATTGTGGGCTTTGTGGGGGTGAATGGTCGCTGATGTCTGCTTGGATGTGGGCCATGGATGGCCCAGCAGATGGCTGGCTTGGCCAGAGCTTGCAGTGCAGGGCCCCCGTGCTTAAGAACCCCAGCACACTCATGCCTTTGCCTGGGCCTGTGTCCATGCAGCGGCTTCTCTCCCACAGGATCCGCGTGGGCTGTCACAAGCTCATCAACCACCACATCTTCACCAACCTTATCCTCGTCTTCATCATGCTGAGCAGCGCTGCCCTGGCCGCGGAGGACCCCATCCGCAGCCACTCCTTCCGGAACACTGTAAGCCTCAGACAGAGGAGAGGTGGGTGGGGCTCCCCTGGAATCAGCACTGGCTGCTCTCCAAAGCCAAGGCTTTCTGGAGAGAGGGCTGCTGGGGCCCTCGAGGCTAGAGCCAGGGCTGGCCTCTAGTTCATCTGGAAACCTTCATGTTTCCAGTCTCTGAGTGCCAGAGATTTTGTTTTATCTGGTCAAGTCAGAATGGAATCACTTATTTTGCTCTTCATTCAGAATCATCCACGGCAACTTATAATGTATGCAGGGAGGCCACTTCTCTTCCTCTTTGCTCCTTGCTGCTGACACTTTGCTGCTGTTTTCCTCTTTCCTGTCAGAATCCCAGTCACACTTATTTTGAGATTTAAGTCTCTTGGGAGCATTCACCAGGGAGAAGGTAAAATTGAATCCAGGCATATCGGAGCCCAGGAGCTCTTATTTAGGGCAAGATTTCTGTCTTAAAAAGGCATATCCGTGAAGCGGCTTGGCTCTATTACTGAGGAGAAGAGTGAATTGGGGAAATGATGGGGTACAGAGTTGAGGGGCCAGTGGAAAGGAGGAACCCGAGATTTTGATGTGGCAAGAGGTAAGAACATAGAAATGGGGTTATATTTTCTGTTGCTCATTAGTTTCCTAACTTAAGGATAGTTTCCTCCAGTGTGGTCGTGTTAGAAACTTGTACCTAAGTTGGCTCTTCAGCAGTCCCTATTAGCAGTTCAGCTATGTCTATGTGAGAAATGTCCCAAAGCAGACAGCTTCCGAGACTGGTAGCCTCCTGGCTATCAGGCTGGGTACGATAACGCAGCCCGGGAGAGGGAGACCAGCAAGAATGTAAGACCAGTGCATGTCACCGCCGCCTTCGGCATGCCGATTGCTGGAGATTTTAAGAATAAGACACAGCGGTGGATCAGGGCATGCAGCTTTCAGTGGTGAGCACCAGGTCCTCACACTGCTTCTGCCCGTTTCTAGTGCCTGGCAAACCCAATGTCTCAGGATGAGAAAATACACACTCTTCCAGCAGGATTAGAAAACCCTTTCCCATGCAGCATTGTTGATGTTGGAGGTTTAGGAAGGGTAGGAAGGTGCTGAGCTCATTTTAATCTGCACAGATTAGGGATTTAAAAAAAAAAAAAAAAGACAGGAGGATTGCCATAAATTAAAAGACAGTGTGGGCTATGCAGTGAAGTCAGAATCAACCTGGACTATAGAGCAAGACCCTGTCCTCAAAAAAAGGGAAAAAATATATATGTATGTGTGTGTGTGTGTGTGTGTGTGTGTGTGTGTGTGTGTGTGTGTATATATATATTTTTTTTTTTTTTTTTTTTTTGGCAAATCTGCCGGTCAAACTCAGGGCCTCACATGGTGGGCAAGTGTTCTATGCAGGCCTGTCACTAATGTCTTTATTTATATCTCTTCATCAATGTGAAACTCATCTGAATGGTAACACACGTCACTTAGCCAAAAATGCAATTAAAAATCCAAAATGTGTGTGACTCTAGTTCATGAGAGGCCATAGTCAGTGTGGAAGGATTGCTAATACAGCATTTCCAGGAATAGCCCCATTGAGTCAGAAGAGGAGCCTGGGAAGCCCGTCAGCATGAGGCATTCCAAGCCTCCTTGAAACCCAGGCTCCCCAAGGCTCCTTGCTGATCACAAAGACGAGCTACATTGGACTGTGAGAGGCCCTTGAGGGAACCTGTGCCCTCTCTGCGGTGCAGCAGGGGCATCCTGGGAAGAGGGGAGGGCCACCCTGGGAGAAGGGGAGGGGCATCCTGAGAACAGGGGAGGGGCAAAGGCTTCTGGCTGCTGGCAGGTGTGTAGCTATTGGGGTTTGTCCGGGTGCCTTGTTCTCATCCCCTCGTGTTGTACCTTGCAGATACTGGGTTACTTTGACTATGCTTTCACAGCCATCTTTACTGTTGAAATCCTGTTAAAGGTAACGGCTATTTCTTTGATCTTCACCGTCTAAAGCAGCTGTAGAAATAATGGTTGCCATTCTTTGTTTACTTTCCAGATGCTAGGTTATGCAGATTATGTCTTCACTGGTACTTTTGCATTTGAGATCATTTTGAAGGTAACAGGCCACGCAGCAGTGTGTTTAAGGACCTCCTCCTGTGTGTGAGGCACAGGAAAGAAGCGTGAAGTGCTTTTGACTATTTTTTTTCATCTTCTGTGATCAAACTAAGCTTTTTTTTTTAACCGAAGGACTTTTTTTTTTTTCTGTGATCATTCCACTTGGGTATTTTGCTGTTTGTTTTTTGACATTTGAATGCATGTAGGAGCTATCTCGGCTTCACATAGAAGTTGGAGGTTATATTTTGCTTCTTTAAAAAATATCCTCTGAAATGGGCCCACTGATAACAGATGCACCGCTGTGTGTGAGCTTTCTTCTGCCCTTCCTGACATCAAAGTCAGAGGAAAAACATCCTGTGGAAGGAATGTCTCCTTCGCCTTTCTCTGACTGTGTTAAGCTTTCAGTGGCCTAAAATAGTAACATACTATTTTCTTGCAACAAGATTTGCAAGATAACTTGGGTCTACTTGTGTTAAAAGAGTTTATCTGTGTTAATGGATGGGCATACATTTACACAGAAAGAGCACACTCCAGGTGGGGCGACTTAAATGTACTGCCCATGCATGAGCCTGCAGTTGTCCTTGCTGCATGTGATTTGCATACTGGCTTTGAAGGCTCACCCCTGGGTGGGGGAGAGTGTTCCTATGTGCTCAGAGGTCTAGAGACTAGCAGCAGAGAGCTGAGAACCTCCAGGAGTGGGTCCTGCCTATACTGGGAGACATGGCCCACGAGAACTGTCGGAGTACACATTTCTAGTAGAAGAGGCTGAGAACTGAAAACTTTTAACCACAGGTTTTAAAATCCTTTTGAGATGTCTGTGTGCATTTTAGGGGAAAAAAAAAGTGTTTTATGTTGTACTACTGTAGAATTTGCACTCTTCACAATATCTTCTGTAAATGAAACCTCAATTAATTTGGCCAGGAGTGGCTTCTTTTTTTCATTGTTTTTAATGAAAACAGAACTCAAAATCAACCAAATGATAATCTGTTTAGACCTTTCTTTCAAATCTTATAAAAGATTGAGTTTATTTCCCTGACTTTAATTAGTGAATTTGATTAGCAGTCCTCTCCGGAGTCAGACCCATGTGAGGAGACGGTGACCAGAGGTTGACAAGAGCTCTGTGGTAAGGACCCTTGTACCAAACAAGGTGTGGTACCAGAGCCATCTCACCCTCTGCTTCTGTCTCAGCTTCCTGCTTTTGTCATTTGCTTTCTCCTCCTCAAAAAGAATGGGGAAACATTCTACTTGGTCTACTAGCTTGGTTAATTGAGGTTTTATTTTACTTTTCACCTTTTAAATTTTGTTAAATGAGTATAGTTACTCTCAGGCTTTTGGGGAAATGAGATCTCAAAGTCCTTAAAAGGCAGAAACAATGATTATTGCTTTTTAATTTCTGTAGATTTGCCTCAACTTAAGTCTTCCAAGTTATTTTTCATTTTGAAGGTGTTTTAGAGATTGGAAAACAAGTAAAACAAGAAGGATTCAGAAAATGGAGATTCAACAAGAATTATTTAACACTTGCATGCTAGTTCCTGGTGACCTTGGGAGATTTAGAAGGCTGTTTATTTGGTTACTCTGTGAAATTGCCATTTTTGTAGGTTGAGAGGGTTGGATATTGGTAGCTTAATCAGGTACAGGGTAATATTTCCCAATTGTGCTTTTCCTCAAGTGCTTATCTGAGCCTTTCTCCCACTTTTAAAAGGCAAATTCTCTATGCCTTATACTCTAGGAAAGTTCCTTGGCAAACTCTTCCCATTACCAATCGAAACCTCACTGATAAACCCATAGTATGTGCTCCAGGTACACACAGCTTATGCCAAGAAATCAAGACTGACATAGGTACAAGGTCATGTAACAGTTTTCTTGCTACCCCCCTAGCACGTACTATAGTGAATAACTAGACTTGGCAAAGCCATTTGAAATGGGTGAATTTTTTGTGCATATTAGTAATATAGATAAGTGAGATTTATTTTGGTATATTGCTGCATGCATATAACTTGTTTTGATTATTTTCAGTCCCATAATCCACCTGTTTGTATACCTTTCTTTGTCCTATCATCTGTTGAAATGGGTAGATTGTTAAAGACAGCTAGGAGCAATAATAAGGAGCCTGCATGGAGAAAGGATGCAAGTTTCTGTGTAAATTGAACCTGTGAGTGCTGCATTCCATTGCTTTTCTTAGCCTCCATTGGGAAGGCTTAACTGGAACTTCAGGCTCTATTCGGACTCGAAGTAGGTGGACCAGTGCTTTGAGGGTCCCAGGTATTCAGGTGGTGCTGACTTCTGACAAACATAGTTAGGTCACATGGAGCTTGTACTGAAACAGGCTCTTTAGACATGTCAATTATGTATTCATATTTGAAATCTGTCATTGTGGTAATGAAGTCTGAATTGGTCTCTTTAGAAATTGTCTGAAATCCTCTGCCCTTTTCCTTTTTTGTTTTTAATAAGTCATTTCACTGCTAATCTTTATAGGGGCTTTACATTTTCCACATCTTAACAGGTACTTGTTAATAAAGTTATACTTTCTTGGAGATTTTGTTAGGAGCCCACTTTCCCTGTTGTGAGAAAAACAAGTAAATAACCTATGATTCTGTTAATAGATGACAACTTTTGGAGCTTTCCTGCACAAAGGAGCTTTCTGCAGGAATTACTTCAATTTGCTGGATATGCTGGTTGTTGGTGTATCTCTAGTGTCATTTGGGATTCAGTAAGTATTCTGGGATTCTGGTGTTTGTGTGTGTGTATGTGTGTGTGCACATACCAAGGACTATTGACAGGATGGTTATGTAAAGAATTTTATCATAATTCATAGGGGCTGGACATTGTTTTAATGATTATATTTTGTTAGTCAGAATTTCTTAATTTGTCCCTCTGCTTGAAAGCATTGAGGCAGCTTACATATTCTGTCCTTTTTTTTCTTTTTGTGACCCCTGCTAGGTTGGTTTTGTTATCAGTAGAGTGTGAAAAAAATTCTTGATGAATAGGATGGAAGTGAGGCCATGGTCCTAGTTCCTGTAGGGGCTGCTTCAAGCCTGAGGGTATCCTCTCTCCCTTTGTAATTGGGAGGGACTGGGACCAGTGTCCTCATGAGGACTCTTCTACTTGGACAGGAAGGACTTCCCTGGATTTTCCAGGATGCAGCAACTGCTATGACCTTTTCTTTTGGCCTCTAAGGTTTTCCAACTGGAGGGAACTGAAGTTGAAAGTCAGTGTCGTCGTTCATTCCCTGGTACAGGGAGATTTCTGTTGAGAAGCAGTCACTGCAGTACACTCCCTGACTGCCATGCGGAGGGGCCTGGGACAAGAGCTCCAGGGAAAACAGCAAGCACGTCTCCCCTTCTTCTCCCCTTCTTCTTGGCCTCTGAGCACCTCTGCTCTGGTGTGGACCATTAGCACCCCTATATGATAAGCTTAAAGTAACCAGGCAGGAACAAGGAACTCTATCTGCAACCTCCCTGTCTGTGCCACGCCTCTCCTCTCAGCACTGCTCAGGAGGAGTAGTCCTAGCTTGGAAACACATCCGTGCTAATATTGTATCTTCATAGCTCACGTAAACCCCCTTGCTGCCCTGTCCTCTCCAGCAGCACCTGTCCTCCTCCGTGTGTGCTCTAGTGACATCCAGCCCCCCGAAGTGCTGGCAACAGCTGCTTTCTGTCTCACAGAGCCTTTGTGTGTACTGCCTCCTCCAGTCGGGGCCCACTGCCTCTATGAGGAGCTTCTGCTCCTGGCACTCACCTGGGAGACCTTCCTAGACCACCTAAGCTCAGCACCCTGCTTTTACTCTATTGTCATAGGTGCCACTCAGGGTTGCAATTGCCCAGCTGTCCTACCAGACTTAACTCCTATAAAGCCAAGAAACCCCAGCATCGAAGTACTGCAACAGATATCCAAACTTACATGAAAACTGAAACCTGAAAAGCATGAACTATCCAGTGTTTGCACTGAGTGAAGAGAACAAAACTAGTTTGTAAATTATGGGATTTTGGTAAATTGTATCTCTGTCAAAGTCCTCCCAGGCCCCTGTGAGTGTCCGTATGAAGTGTGTGTGGAAAAGGATAGTACTTAAGTTCTGGGGAGAGACTGGCCCAGCACCAAATGGATCTCGTATGTATTGTCTAGTAGTGTTAAAGAGGTGAAGATCAAGTGAAATCACTAATCTCAAATTCTTCTATTTGTAATACATTTTGTTTGCTTTCTTTACTTAGATCAAGTGCCATCTCTGTTGTGAAGATTCTGAGGGTCTTAAGGGTCTTGAGGCCCTTAAGAGCAATCAACAGAGCAAAAGGACTTAAGGTATTGTTTGCTGTCCTCCTCATGGGGCTGGCTTGGGTTGGGGTTGACTGTAATTAATGACTGTCCTGGACCAGAGCTGAATGATGGCCTGGTAGGTTTCAAAGTGGGACCTTTATCACTGATTAATGCACCTTTGACAAGTACGGATGGCATTGTAACAGTTATTTTTGTCGTTTGGAGGTATTTTCTTAATGTTTATCATTCGTGTTTCTTTTTTTGTTAGCATCAATACTTTGTATCCATTTTAGTCTTTAGATCTGTTTTTGTGCAGAATATACAAAAACTAAGGGCTTATATTTTGTTTGGCCCTTTATAAGTGCGGGATCTTGTAGGCTTAGATGCCAGCTACTGCTGTGTACCTCATAGCATTTCTTTCAACTAAAATAATTTCTTTAAATTAAGCTGAACAGAGATCCATTTACAAAGTTCTCACAGTGGCCACAATGTGCTGGGGCACCTCCCAGTGGGATAACCTAAAAAGCAAAGCCCAGGGGCTGTACACTGGGAAAACCATGTAATAGTTGGCCCCCCCCACACACATAAAGTTAGTAGGTGTTAGCTTACCTAATGGCTAAAACAACAAAGGAGTGTGACACCCGTTCATCCTCTCACTCCCTTCTCTCCCCAGCATGTAGTCCAGTGCGTCTTTGTGGCCATCCGGACAATTGGCAACATCATGATTGTCACCACCCTCCTCCAGTTCATGTTCGCCTGCATTGGGGTGCAGTTGTTCAAGGTAGAGGTGACTGCCTTTATATATGAGGCCAAGCTGGTTGCCCTAAGGAGGAGCCTGCGCTTGACTCTCTGTCTGTTTTGTACCCAGGGGAAGTTCTATCGCTGCACAGACGAAGCCAAAAGTAACCCCGAAGAGTGCAGGTCAGTGTCCTGAGAATATGGTTGGGGGGCTGGAAGGACAAACAGGAAATCTCAAGGATTCATTCATGCTAGTACTTCAGAGAAGTTTGTTATGGAATAGAAGAGGTGTGTGTGCTCAGTTTGTGGTTGGGTTGATGGTGCTTTGTGTTTGTTGTTTTCATTGGGGTGAAATTTACCTAACATGAAATTAATGATTTAAAGTGTGTAATTCAATGGTGTTTAGCACAGTCACATCATTGTTCAGCGATCGCCTCTATCTAGTCCAGAACTTTTTTTTATCATTCCAAAGGAATGGGTCAATGACTTTTGCTACTTGAATTTATGAACGGGGAAAGAAGAACCTTGAAGTAGCAGTTATGAAATGCCACAAATAGCTCTCTTTACATGTGATTGGTACTTCCGCAAATGAAAACTTGTAACTTAAGTCTCTGTTATGCTACCCTATGGTGGCAGATATTTCAGATTTCCTCTGTCCTTGGCCTTATCTCCCAGGTTTGGGCCATACTTACATTCATAAGAAGTGGCAGTGGAAATAAAGCAGATGTTTGTGCTTCTTATTCCAAGATGCCCATTGAATAGGAAGCTGGGCATAGAAACTGTTGCCCAGAGCTTGAGGCTCTGTAGACCCTGTTTGGACCCATCCTGTGGATATGTAACTTGCTTAAGTCTGGCTTCATGCACTGATTAGCTTGGTTTGGGGTTTCATGTAAGCAGAAGGTGTGGTCACAGGGCGCCAGTTACAATATTTGACTGTGCAGCTCCAGAAGCACCATTTATCCAGGTGATAGGGTCATAGTGCCCCCTGGGGGTGAGCAGCACAGCAGCAGTATGGAGATGCTGTCCCCCGCCCCTTCTTCCTAGGGACTCTGCTTTCTCACCTGTGAGATAATGGTAACAGGCGTTATCTTTCAGAAGCCACGTTCTGTGTGAGAAATATTGAATGTCAGAAACTATGGAATTCTTTTGGAAATAAAATTAAAAATCTTATCAGTATAAAGAGAAAACTAGGCTTGATGATATGAGTATACCTGAGCTTATATCCTAGAGCGTATGTAACTCTCTATGCCAAAGCATTTATTTGTTCCTCAGCATGTACTCTGAGCCTGTTTTATGTGAGAAATATTACTGTTTGATGGTTTCCGTTTTTAACAGACATATGCTAGGTGTCTACCTAGCTTCTCTGGAGAATACACTTGGCTCTCATAGTTACTAAATAGTTGCTTGAACTATAGGCTAGATTGAACACAGAGACAATAAAGGGGATACTTGCCTATGTTGTATTTAGGTATATGGCTTGGCAGGGGCTGAGTGTGACATGCCTGGAGCTGGGACGGGTCTCTGTGGCTGACTTACTGTTGTTTCTGCTTGCCACATGTGAAGCCAAAATGACATGCTTCTTTTTCTCTCTAGGGGACTTTTCATCCTCTACAAAGATGGGGATGTTGATAGCCCTGTGGTCCGTGAGAGGATTTGGCAAAATAGCGATTTCAACTTTGATAATGTCCTTTCGGCGATGATGGCACTCTTCACGGTCTCCACTTTTGAGGGCTGGCCTGCGTGAGTATAGACAATAGATAACCTTCCCAGGAGGCGCCTGCGTGTTCACCAGGAGGACTTCTCTCCAAAAGTCCCACTTCTTCATAGAGGCAGCCTTGCTCCTGCGACCCTTTGACTTTGAGCCCCTTACTGTCATTTCTTGGCGTATAGGATTTCTCTATCTGATGAGTAAATGACTGACTTTTGTGGCCTGCTAACAGGACTTCTATGGCCTGAAGCAGGGATGGCAGAGGTATTGGGCAGCATGTCTGGGTGTTCCTAGGAAGTTCCAAGAGGCGGCTCTTGTACATACTCTGCCTGGTAGCTGTTGCAGTAATGCTGCCATTCTGATGCCCCTAGAGAGGTTCTGGATGGTGTCCCTAAGTGTTCATTCATTCATTCATTCTGGTACTTACCAAGTGCTAGTATGTGCCAGGCATGAATGGTTGCCATCATGTCATTTCTTCCGTGAAACTACACACTTACTCAGAAAGTGTGCTTTTGACATGAGTTTCATGCGACATGTTCTGCTCAGCACTGGGGAAGAAGTAAAACAGTTCACACGTGGTTATTCTCATCAAAACCGAAGTCTAGTAAGTGTCAAGTGTTCAGATCAAACATTCTCATACATTCTAGATGTGCAGAATAGGTCCTGAAGAATGGCTAGGATTAGGGTGGGCACAGGAAGCTGAGTCGAACAAAAGAAGGCTGAATGCAGAAGGGGAGTCTTTTGGACCCTGATTACTCTGCTTCATTCCATATCCCATACCAGGCCCAGAGGAGCTACAGAAGGTGGGCAGAGTTCTTGGGGTACCTTTTAGAGACACACATTTTCAGAAGTTTCTGTGTAGTAAAGAGATCATTAGGTGAAGCTTACTCATTAGAAAATTGGTCTTGGAAGAAGAGACGTGGGGTAAGACCTTCGCTCTGAGGAAGCTCTGGTTAGTGTCCAGTGGATACTGTGTGTTAGCAGGTCATGGAGTCAGCTGAAGAGAACTGAACCAACCTGGGACCTGGGGCTCAAGAAACTGAACTCGCCTCCTACCTTTGCCCTCGAGGAGGGTGATTATGAGTGCTTAAATCCTTCTCTGAGGGTCTGTAAAATAGGGATGACAATAACATCTGTCTGGTTGGCTGTCTGGACGGAAGCCATGGGGTGGGTGTCCCAAGGATTGAGTCTACATCAGACTGAGGGACTGTTGAAAGTGAAGGAGGTATAGGACTCTCCTTCCTGTTAAGAGTTCTGTTTGATCTGTTTTTTTTCTTTTAGTACTTTAGGGTCTAAGGAACTTCCCTCAGTTCTTTGGAAATGCTCTGGTCTGATGCTTGTTGTCTTTGCCAGCACATACGGAGTTCCCTCTTCCTCTAACATGCTGTTTTGTTCTCTTTGTAAATAGAAGTACTGTTGAATACTTGTGAAATTTTTTGATCTGCAATCTTTAGAACAATCTCTCATGGATTGTATCATGGGTGGCCCTTCCTCTTACGTGTCAACTGGCTGGACTAGAGGCTAAGGAAGATGCCCTGTCCAGAGGCCCTGGTGGGAGGTTTTGCATAGGGGGTTGACAGTGCTTACAGAGAAATTCAGAAGAGCTCTGGGGATGCCTGAGAGGGCAGGAAGCAGGGCTGAGTGGAAATGGCAGGGCATCACTGTTTTTTTTTTCCTTTCTCTCTCTCTCCCTTCTAGGTTGCTGTATAAGGCCATTGACTCAAACGGAGAGAATGTTGGCCCTGTCTACAACTACCGCGTGGAGATCTCCATTTTCTTCATTATCTACATCATCATTGTTGCCTTCTTCATGATGAATATCTTTGTGGGCTTTGTCATTGTTACGTTTCAGGAGCAGGGAGAAAAAGAGTATAAGAACTGTGAGCTGGACAAAAATCAGGTTAAAGTCACACTGTTTTGCGCTTCTGCCCCTTAAGTGAGAGTGAGCCACCTCCTCTTTCAACTGCTTTTCCTGTGCAAAAAGAAGGCACCATGGGGACTAAGCCCTGTTCCCAGCATGTTCTTAACCAGGTCAAGTCACCACTGTGGAGAATTAATTCTCCAGATGATGAGTAGACTTTGTGAAGTCCATTCCCAGCCCTGTTAGTAAGAAAGGAGAGATCTCTTAGGCTCTCTTTCATCACTGTGGCTCGTTAGTCGTAGCTCAGAATCTTGGTGGTGTTGTGGCCCAGGGTCCAAAAACACCCTCTCAGACTTCCACAGTCCCCCTGGGAGACTGTTTTAATACTTGCTTATGGCAAACTTTTTCCTCTCTGGTATTACTGATGCTTCAGGCTGGATAATTTGTGCTATCTGGGCAGCGTGGGGTGTTGAGAATCCTAACCTCTACTCACTAGATGCCAGGAGTGCACTCTTCCTCCAGTATTGACAGTCAGAGACTGGGAAAACATGGCAAGTGTCACCTCGGAAGTGAATTTGCCCCTGGTTGAGAGTTGCTAACTTGGGAGGAAGAGCCTTCCATCGCCATAGGAAGGTCAACATTTTAAACTTAGAACTAAGGTTTCACTAGTGCCTTGTCCTTATCTAGTACTTCGTGTTAGTGAGTTGGTAGAAGTGGGGCCTTTAGCTCTGCCTTTGTGCCTGCACCTGCTCCGCGACATTGGGTACATTCCCTACTCCTGGGTCAAGTAAGCTGCCTCTAAAATGAGAGTATTAAGGAGTTGCTTCTTAAAGGTTCCTTTGAACTCTAAAAAAGTGGGACTGCAAGATCAAGGTTCTTCTCTGGGAGAATCCCCTCTCCCTTATAGTGTCTCTGCTTTGACAATGACATGTAAGAAAGAGCTGGGCTTCCTGGGGTGAAATGACTGTGGTGCAGTGAGGCTTTCCATCCTGGGCTGCAGAGGTACACATAGTGGGAAATGGGAGGATGTACCGGCTTAGTTTGTAGGTGCACTTTCCTTTGAGTTGTCAGGGTATCCTTGCACACCTCATACCAGTGACAGAGTGAGGGAGGCCTGGACCAGCTCTTTGACCACCAAGAAAACTGAGAGTTAGGGCAATGTCTGGGACAGCCAGAAAGGGCTGGTGCTGTAAGTATGCCAACACCTGAGGTATCTCAGAGATTTGAAGTGGGGCCCAGAATGGGGGGTGTTCTGGAGTCATCATGTGAGATAAGGGTAGCACCAATCAGTGGACACAAGGAAGCTGTCTGAAGTCCGCCTATAACCGGAGTCAAAGCAGTAGAATTAGGAGCAAGGCTAAGTCCTCAAAACTGAACTCAAGGCTCTCAGGGCTAAAAGCTCTTCCTGGGTGTGCTACAGAGAACCGACCAGTCTCTGCCTCCACAGTAGTAGAACAGTGCTGTGGTTAGACTCAATCTTAATTCTGTGAAGATGTCAGCCATATTCTGGGGCTTTAGAGATAAACGTAACAAGCTCCCGAGGCCCCAGAGTTTCCAATGTATTAAGGCCACTGAGAGAGATCTAATGTGTGTTTCCCTGAGCAGCCAGCAGGTGCCAGTCTGGGGAGTGAGCCCAGCACCTGTGGCCCTTGGAGATTTTAAGCCTTTTGGTGATTAGCTTCCTGTCCTGGTGGGAAGCATAGGAAGCCCTGAAGATGCCAGTGGAGAAGAAAGGCAGTGCTGAGCCCTGGGCCCAATCCTCATTCCTCTGCTTATAAAAACACTAAATTCTGAGCAAAAACAGCAAATGCCATTTTTTAGAGAGTGAAATGGATGCTCTGCTTACCCCAGGGGTTCTGGGTAGTTGAACAGAGATGGCAGTGGAGCCTGGGTCCTTACGCAGTGGCTCAGTGTTGGTGGTCAGGAACGGCGGCTGTCCATCGTCCCCAGTCCCTTCCCAGGAGACTGGAGGGAGCTCCTGCAGAGCAGATAACTCTGTGCGTCTTACCTAAGGTGCTTACAGTGCCATATTTACCCTTTTTCTACCTTTGCAGCGTCAGTGTGTTGAATACGCCTTGAAAGCACGTCCTTTGCGGAGATACATCCCCAAAAACCCCTACCAGTACAAGTTCTGGTACGTGGTGAACTCTTCGCCTTTCGAATACATGATGTTTGTCCTCATCATGCTCAACACACTCTGCTTGGCCATGCAGGTAAAAATGGAGACAGCTGTGGGGACCAAGTGTGGGCATTCTGCACAGCCCCCATACTCCAGATTCTGAGGCTGAATTGCTGCCCTCTAACAAGAGGATGGCTTTGAGTTTCCAATGTGTCTGGGGCCTAGTGTGGCCAGAGTCTCATTGTGAATGACTGACTGTTGTTATGGTTGATGTTTAATTTTGCTCCTTTGGTTGAAACTGTCTGTACAGCATGATGGTAGGTAACATTTGCATGGAGCCTGCATGTGGTGCTCATGTCCACGTGGGCCTCCCACGGCCAGGGAGTGGGTGAGGACCAAAGCTCTGAACTTCCTCAGGCATTACTTCAGTTCTGGTTTTACTCCTTACCAGCTGGATGGCGTTGGAAAGCTATTTAAACAACCTGGTCCTTTTCTTCCTTATCCCTAAAAGGGGGAAAAATTTCACACTTACTTCAGAGATAAGGTTTATGCTGGATTGCCAAATGTCAGGCACTTTAATCTGGGCCTGTCACACAGAAACTCCCAATGTTAAAAAGCCAAAGCTAAGTATGATCCTGTCATGAAGGGACTACAGTATGGTGATAGGGAATTTTCTGATTGATGTAATACTGGGATTGGCCTGATTACAATTTTTTCTTGCCAACATTAAGAGCAAAGAATATAACTCACTAGATTTATTCCACCAGGTTAGTGTGATATCAACAGTAGTAGTTTTTAGAAATTGTCTACTACAAATCACTGTAGAGTAGGAAGCAAAGTCCATAGCCTAGGTCCAGATTTTGTTCAGACATTTAAAAAATTCCGCAAATTATATCAACTCTCAGTGCCATCTGGAAAATGGATTTCAAGGCAGTCAAGAATAAATTTCTGGCACTTAAGAATCCTTTATGAGTGAAAAGGTGTATATATTGATGTATAGGGAAGTGCAAAGTCAAGTTAATGAGGTAATATGCCTTTGGTTAAACATAGACCTAAATGGCATGAAATTCATTCCTCACCAAATTCTGCTTTTCTTCATAGAATTTTTGGTGGTATCTTCATTGTGCCTTAGTGAAGGGCCTGAGTGTAAACCCTGCAAGAACAAAGGGTGTATCCCTCTTATCATGAGCTGAGAAAGTGGATATGTTTTCTTTTCCATCATCCAGTCATCGTCATCTTGTCACGGACCCCTTGTGCTTTGTGGGAGTTCACCATGTGACACTGTGTCATTCAAGCCACTGGGAGAGGGTGCTCCCAGGTCATGGAGTGTGCCCACAAAGGAACAGGAAACTTCCATCTATGAGAGTGTCAGATCGTAGCCATGAGTCTCTGAGAACTGTACTTCTGTCTTTATCCACAGCACTATGAGCAGTCCAAGATATTCAATGACGCCATGGACATCCTGAATATGGTCTTCACTGGGGTATTTACTGTTGAGATGGTTTTGAAAGTCATTGCATTTAAGCCTAAGGTGAGTTGCAATCCTCTTTGCAAAATCTCCTTGCTGAATCACCCCAGAAAAGCGCCCGCTTCCTGTTAGCCTTTGTTACTGAATTATGCTAAATTGTTCCAGTTGCTAACTGGGTTACCACCTGAAAACATTAAAATCTGATTAGGGCATCTGTGTACATATGGGAGAATAAGTTTGCAGAAACAAAACCTCATGAAAACAATTCTGAGAAAAAGAAGATGATGAGAGAAGATGGAATTGGTAGGCTGAAAATTTTTTTTGAAACCCAATTTTCTGTTTATAGAAGAGTGTGTATCATGCTGTCTTGAGGAAACCTGCCTCATTATCTCAGCATTAGAGGAAATGTTCAACTATCAGAGTTTGACCCTGATTTTACTTTCAGATTGCTAGCATCAGGGCTGGTTTTATTGTTCCTGGTGTATAGTGTCCTTTTCACCTTTTGTGAAAGTGCTAGCACCAAATGCAGACCTATCACAGCCATACCATCTTTTGTTTGTTTAACTTAGAAAAATTTCACTTCAATTTAAGAAAACAGGACATGAATTATGTTCAGCTGTGTTGAGGACTCAGCACAGCTTCCAGTCCTCCTTTGGGACAGAGTAAACCCAGTCTCACACTGTCAAAGGCTGTGGTATAGTAGGCTGTGTAGCTCAGTGTCGAGGAACACAGTTCTGGGTTGGACTGATTTGAATCCTCATCCACCACTCACTAGCTTGAGCAAGGGACAGCAGTGCCCCATGCCTCCATTTCCTCATCCATAACACGAGGATACTGATTCTTCTGTTTCACAAAGCTGATAAAAAGAGTGAGACATTACAAAATTCAGTACTTAAAAAGAGTACCTGACCTGTGGAGTCAGCTATGGCTGTTATTAATGCTATACCACTGAGACCATCAAGTAACAGCATTCTAGAACCCTAGACTGAGAAGCCCAACTGAGCCAAACTGTGGGGCATTGGTCCCTCTGTGTCCTTTCTGGCACAGACCCGAGCTGTTAGAGTTTTACAGTGGCAGAGCTCAGGGCCCTAGTTCCTTGGGATTTGTGTGTGAGGTATCTAACAACTCTCAGTTATTGAAGGTATAGAATAAGTGAATTGTTTTCACATACTCCATAGTTAAATGAAATTTCTAATTCAGAACTGTTCCTTTCTTTAATTTGAATTAATTTCAATGCAATCTTTATCAGATCTTTGTGGACCAAAAAGAAAGGACATTTGTAAGTGATTAATTGGGGTGATTGCAGTGGGGTCAAATTTGGCACTTTATGCATGGCCAGATGTTACCTACTGTGACTTGTCCATATCTACATACATAAAAACACTTCCTTCTTTTTCATATTCGTCGTACTTCCTTTACAATTTTAGTTTGCTTCCCTCTTACCTTTACGTCTTTGAATAATATTTGTCTGAGCTGATGGAAAAGGTTGCAGAATAAGAACATGGAAAATGCTTGAGCAGTGCACATAGCACACACCTATGGAGCCCTTCCCAGATGCACTGTGTCGTGTCTTCCTTTGCCTGGTGGTTAAGCTCTGAAGTATTTGAAAGCTTGTTCTAGGTTAAGGAGCAGGTACACTCACATACAGTGTATGAATGTGTGCGAGAGTGTACATACTCTTGCATGTGTGTGTACAAATGCATGAGGCTCTGTAAATGAACACGTGTGCCTGACATGTATATACTTGTATGCATTAGTGTATGGGGGAGCATATGTTTGGCTGTGTGTGAGTGCTTGGGAGTGTATACATGTGCACACACTCTGTATCAGGCCAGTTAGAGCAAACTTCTTGTCTCAGTAAATCTCTAGGCCTGGGAAGAGAGCTTAGTGGCATGTGATTAGATGGATGATATCAAGGGGAAATGAGTAGCTCATGGGTAATCAGTCCTTGTAGATCAAAGTTTTTAAATGAGTGATTTCCTCCAGAAATTGCAATGCTTTGTAGTTTTACCCAGAATGATATTTTCATAGCAAAAGATGACCTCAAATTACAATGGAGAGAACTTTTGAAATAACAGCATCTCTGCACTTAACGAGCACTGTTCACGTTCACCAGAGCCAGAGGAAATAGGTTTTGTAATATTATGTGCCTGGATGTGGAGGGGAGAATAAATCACCAAGAGGAAAGTTCTTAAAATCCTTTCACACTTTTTTTCCCTGATTATTCTCTTTGTTCTTCGTAAACCGAAGCCTGGCAAGATGATCTTCTATGAAGAAGCCAGGGTACCCTACCTATCGTAGTCCATGGTTAATCAGGCTGAGGAGTGATGTTGCCAAGGCTGCAGGGGGATGAATGTTCCCAGGAGATTTTCTCAGGGAAGTCTCGTCTCGTCTTAGGAGAATCTTCATCTCACAGAAGAAGCTCTGTATGAGGGTCCCTGGGGACAGCCTTCTTCATGGTGGGGATGTGGTGTAGAAGCACAACATCTGTGTTAGGAGAGATGGAGTTTGTATGTGGTGTGTAAAACAAATGGAGAAAGTGAAGTTAGACAAAGTCCGTATGTCAGAAAGCATTTCAGGAGACAGGGATTAATAAAATTTGAGATTCCTGACCCTGAGGACTTTTTGTATATAAGGGAATCTGATTGATAAATAGGGCCTCCTAAAAGAGAACATAGAGGGAAACAGGACAAGGTCGTGTGAGGCGAGGCTCCCTAGCACCCCCAAGCAGGGAGGAATAGATGGGGAGGGGTGAGTAAGAAACCCAGATTTGGGAGCTTCTGCAGGGAGAAGGTTGTCTCCCTTCAGTGGAAGGAGTGGTTTTGGGACCTGCTCAGGCAAGAGAGGAAGGGGATGAGAAGTAGAGAGCAAAAGAATTAGGACAAGGCAGGCAGGTTACTCAGCCTATTGTATTCTGTACTGAAGGGAAAATCCACCATATGGACGTTGACACAGTGCTGTCTGTGTTGTGCTTTCAACCTGGAGTTGACCAGACAGCCATACATACATGGTTTTGAAAGGTAGGTCATAATTTAGACGAAAGACAAGTCCTGCTCCCCTGGCCTCTGCTTCCAGTGTTAGAATTCACTAGTGAATTCTCACTCTCCGGGAAAGGAGATTCGTGACGAAGGGCCTTTCCAAAAGTATAAACAGCACTTTTGTGTGATCAGAGGGCCTGGGGCGCCTGGGTCCCTCCATGTGTTTCCACCCATCTGGGGTTTTGTCTAGGATGTAGTCTAGGTCTAAACTACCTGCAGTGGTTGTGGGCTTTTCTCCAATGAGGGACAGTCTATTTCTAGGTCCTTAAAGCCTTTTGATCTTGATTATACCGTTAAAATGTCTGATTTTTCATTCTAGCCTCTTAAGCTTAGAAAAGTAAGAAGGGGAAAAAGAAAATGTTTTAGTGCTATCTCCTGCTTCTGTGCAGGGCTAATACGCAGTAGGCATTGGGTCATCTGGTCCCATCGGCCCCCCAGACAGCACCCTTAGCTGAAAGGCCTCCCAGCAAGATCAGCGTTTCTTAATAAAGTCCTAAGAGTTTTCCTATAGCACAGCCTCTAATTCCTTGAAACAAAATTTGATACTGTCTTGTCAGTTCTTAAGTGATCACATCTTTCCAAATGACTTATATTTAATGCCAGATAATGCTTAAATCCAAGTATTTCTTCCCTTAAAAACTTTGAAACTGTTGGTGGCCTTATCCTGTCATCCTGTCCCTTGCTGTCAGAGTCTCCCTGGGCTCCCTGCTGGTCCCTTTCTCTTTGCAAACTACGCACTTGCTCCAGACTTCCTGGCCCTCTCTGTCTCACCCCGGTCTCTCTGCTCTCCTCTCCTCTGGGCCACTCTGCTGCACACTTTCTCGTGATCTCTGTCTGGCCTTGGTTCTTTTAGTTCATCTTCCATTTGCTTCCTTTGTAAACAAAACACCAACCAGGCCATCTTCCAGTGAAACTGTGGCTACCTTTTTGCTTGAGAAAAAAATTATAGTCCTCCACAAACCTGGTTTGGTTCTGAATTTCTGCCTCATTTCCTGCTACCCTCTCCCTGTCATCCTTCAGCGGATGTGAACATATTAGCTCTTCCCGTGCCCACAAGCTGCTGTCCTCACTGTGCTTCAAGGCCTACTGGAAGTGCTGCCCCTCATGACCCCATGCCCAGCAGCTCAGGCCAGGCGGGCTCTTCCTTTAAATGTGCATCCTTGAGGTGTTTCCTGTGCGTTGTTGCTATTAGTACTGTTCATGTCTCTCATCACTTGCTGACAAGCAGCTGCTCCAGATGATGTGGGCCATCTTCAGGTCTGTGGGGCCTCAGGTGATCCCTGCTATGTGGTGAAGAAAGGAGTAGATGGGTGAGCCTGTAAGTGCAGCTCAGCATAGGACAGTCTCTGCTTTTCTGTCAACGTCATGGAGTAGAGCAGAGTTCTGAAAGGAGGGTACCATTTTCCTGTACCTTGGAGAGATTTATGCTAGATAGAAAGCTATCAGTTACCGTTCTACCAAAACTTGGAAATGTGAATCATCACTTGGATCAAGTGCTACTCAAAGAGTCCCCAACATAAATTGGTAAGTGATGTGGCTGCCATGGTAAATGACAAAAGGCAGGTCATCTTTGTAGGTTTCTTGAGATCTGCAGGTGAGAGTGAATATAAGCAACAGGAGAATATGACCCAGACTTCTTTTTGTCCCATTGGCAACCCTCTGCACACATTGCCTGCTTACTGTGTACCAAGCCTAAATAGAAACCTTGCCTTTCAGAAGCCCACTGTTGGGCAGGGAACAGATATGGACAGATAATCAGAGTAGGGTTCTTAGGCATAATAGGACTTCCTCGTGGTGAGGCCCACATTAGGCTGGTTCATGACTTAATTTCCAAAGTCAAAAATGTTCCTGAATAGTAAGTGTTACATGACTTGCTTGGTCTTTTCTCATAGACAGGGTAGAAGACAGGAAGGCAGACAGGCAGGCCGGCAGGCAGATGTGATTGCTGCTTCCACTTGAAAGGTCCTAGCTTTAGAATTCTGTTGTAGGAGAACATGTTATCATTAGCTAAGAGAGGCAAACACGGAGATGGGCCCAGTGTTGGGAGCCTGTGTCTCATCCTGTGGTTATCCAGATGCAGCTCTGCTTGTGCTGGGGACAGGGTGTGGGAACTGAGTCATGCTCACTTGACAGTGATTTTATTTAATAAGAGGCTGTTTAAACAGGGAAACAGTAAGTGGGAAGAAAGGGAGGGCTGGCATTTTTTTCTCCCTTAGTCCTGTCAGAGCCCCTTGGTCACAGCCCCTTGTTCCAGCCACCTGCACAAAGTCAAACTTTCTGCCACTGAGATTAGAGGTATCAATCTTTGATCCATAAACTGTTGGGATATTGGCACCCTTTTGTGAGTGGTATTTCTAGAAAAAGAGAACCAGTGAGATTTCAAAAAGTTCCAGGACCGTAAAGAAGCATTAAGCTGTGTCATGTTGATTGGAAAGTATTTTATCCACCACAGTGCCCTAGAATTGCCTCAGTGGAGAACAGCTTGCTGGCTGATGGGAATGGAAGAGAACTGAGTTTTGGAGATGGGATGGAGGTGGATAGATCTGAAGTAAAATCCCAAGGGGTTGAGGAGGGCTGGTGTCTGGTACACACAGACTGGGGCTGATCCCAAGTGGATCCGATAAAATGATGAGAAAGACTCAGGCAGAGCACATGACATCAGCAGGCCTGGGTCATGCACCCGAGTAGATAGAAGGAAGGCTGCTTGGTCCTGATTGCTGTGTGAGCACCCTGAAGGTCTAGTGGTCACTCATAACCGAGCATTTGATTACAATATAAATCTCCAGCAAAGAGGGGAGGGATCACCCTGTTGCTAGCTCCTGAGTTGCTCTTAAGTCCATGAAGAAGAGGGCAGGTTCTGCCTTTCAGTTTAGGCTATAACATTATGACCAAAGAATTGCTTGTCATCTATTCACAAAATCAAAAATAATTTTAGAGACCCCATTATGCTTCTGGCATAAGAACATAATCTCCACACTGAAGACTTGGCTTGCTGCAATGGGTGTTTGTCAAGAGACTTCCTTAATGAAGTAAGCACAGTGCTCCTTTGTGTCCAGTTCAATTCTCAGAGACACCATCTCCCTCGGTTTTGCAAGCTCATAGCAATGAATTCATGAGAGGATGAGCTAAGACCTTCTTACACCTTATCAGTTGTATTTTCAGTAGATGCTTTTACCAGGCTTTTAAACACAGATTAATGTGGTTTGTGTGCAAGCTAACTTCTTTTGTCAGCTTCTGAAGCTGCTGAGAGAGGATTTTAGGTTAGTGGCAGTCACTGAGGATCAAGTGTGAGAGAGGCTCTATGATTGTAAGTGGGGAGAGAAGTTAAGAATGGACAGGCACCATGGCAGTTCAATGGGGGAAGTCTTTCATCTACCCAGAAGTAATGGGTTTCTCATTAGTAGCGAGAAATGATTCACAGTAAGTAAATGAGCATCCCTGATCAGAGTTATTAGGACAACCAGCGCATCCATATTTTCTGTAGAGCCACAGAAAGCTGTGATGTGCTACAGTGGTTTCCTCTGGGTCTGTGTTGGATCACAAGTTCCCAGATTTGACACTTCAAAGTACCCCCTGTTCTGATTTTCGTAATATGGCATTAAATGAACCCAATTATAAGCATACTGATCCCCTTTAATATATTTCAGACCTGATTTTTATTTCTGAAACATGTTCTTTTTGAGAAGACACAGTTGATTTATAGGCAGTCATTGACCTCGATGGTCTGTTCCTGGAACCCAGAAACCTCCCAGCCCTATGTGCCATACTCCCCACCATCTCCAGGCCAAGGGCTTCCCAGGGTGTCAAGAGACAACAGGCACTAAATTAGCACTGACTGTACTGAGCCCAGAAGAAGTAAAATACTAAAATATATGATACCTCATAGGGATCTAAAATGCTTAAGTGTGGGGATGTTGCTCCTTAGAACTGATGCAAGATATGAGGACCTAAAAAACAGAAATAAGAAAAGGCTAGATGACCAGTAGTGTATAAATTACTGGAGAAAGAGATACCACCAGGTGTCAGGCACTAACTAGACTTAGGCTTTGGGCTGGATATGGAGTTGTTAAGACCGAACAGAGTAAGCAGTGCGTGCCCATCCTCACCGCGTCTTTAGGTGGTAGGACTTAAGAAACCAGGATGTGGGAGTGAGGGCAGTCTGGAAGGAGCACAAAGGCTCCATGAAGGAGCGGGCATTCATCTGACCTTAAAGGAGGAAGTGACTATGGGCAGTGGAGTTGGGGTAAACAGGGGTCTAGGGTTACAGAGGCACAGAGAGGTGGGGGAAAGCCTGCCTGTTTTTGAGGGTTGAAGAGTTTTAGAGGACAAAGAGGGAGGGGAAAGAACAAGACTTAATGTGAAAGAATGAAACACTGAGCCTCTTGATGGTTTGAGGCTTTTCTGGAGAAGTGGGAACCCCCCAAAGTCCTCTTCATTCTTCAGTACTGTTATCCTCTGTAGAAGCTGCCTTGGCTTCCATACACAGAGCCCCTCACAAACACAATCCTGTGCCTTGGAGCTGTGTGCCAGTCTCTGCTTGTCTCCTTAGAAGCCGTGATCTACCTATCTGGGTACTGGAAGTAGACTGCAAGTACTTTGGAGATGCAGACCTGTTTTGGCCATTTTGCCACAGGGCACAACCTTTAACATGCTTGCTGGATTGGTGAGAGTGGAGAGGACTACTGATTTGTTTAAAGGGGCACAGAAATGAAAAGTTATGAAATGCCTGCTGACAGTGCTCTTTAAGTGGGTGAAGAGAAGCAAGTGGGGTGATTGGGACCCTTGTAAGCAGCAAGGGAACTTTTCCATCAGTTAGTGAGCATTTGGTTCTGCGTGCTGGGTACAAAGGCATGGTTGCCCTCTATCTGCTCAGGGCCATGGGTGTGTGTATGTGTGTGTGTGCACACCTGCCCTGTCTTATATGCACAGGTACACCAACACCTTCTGTGTCCCTTTCCACCTGTGGATGGTATTGTCATCTGTCCTTTGGCTTTCCCACCCCTCTTGGTTGCCTGGTGCTGCAGGGACTCAGATGTGTCCCTGTATGATCCGTGTGATGTTTCATTCATACCTGCTCATGAACGTCTGCTCCTGCCTGCTCTGTCCAGGGGTATTTTAGTGACGCCTGGAACACGTTTGACTCCCTCATCGTAATCGGCAGCATTATAGACGTGGCCCTCAGCGAAGCAGATGTGAGTATGTACCTGGTGTGGCCTGCATCCTCCCTCCACTGTCTGCACATTCCACTTGCTAGCCTGCAGTGGCATCACCTGGACAAGTCACAGATTCCAATGACACTTGGTCTGAAATTAGGCTTTTTCTAAGAAAAACTGTGGGATAGGACCTTTACAGTAGAGCCTAGGCCACGAGCTTTGCTGACATGAATCACCTTTGCAGGGTAGCCAACCTTAGGCACTTGTAGGTAAGGTAAGGTAGGCCATCTCTAAGTGTTTTTTATTTGTCATGTCAGAAGTGATATCCAAGGTAACGCATCAATGACGTGTTTATCTTAGGGCAATTTTCTGTTGGCTGAGTGGCATAATGCTAGAATGTTCCCCTTCGATAACACTGTCCTTCTCTTCTTTTTTTCTGTTGTGCTTCCTCTCCTCTGTGGCTTCTGAATGTTTGCCCTAACAGCACTATTTCACTGATGCATGGAACACTTTTGATGCCTTAATTGTTGTTGGTAGCGTCGTTGATATTGCTATAACTGAAGTGAATGTAAGTAGCAAACTTTGTGTCCTATATTGTGATTGTTTTCATTAAGTCTAATGTAGAAGAAATGAGAAGTCCCATCCTGTCTATATACACTTTATAAATCCAGACACAAATTCTTTTAAAAAATAATTTATTGTCTCTCTATCTCTATCCTCTTTCCCCAAGACACAGGGAAGTAAACAGAATCGACAATTTGGAACTAAACCAGTATTTCAAAGATCTTATTAAAATTGTAAGAGCTAGAAGTTAATTATGTGAGTAGGTGAACACCATCCCTCACTAGCTGTGTGACCCTGGCAGGTCCCCATACCATGTGTGCCTTGGTTTTCCCAGCTACAGAATGCGGTTAATCATGTGTGCCTTTCCACCTGTGGTGGTTCTGGGAAGGTGCAGGAAGGAGACATTGCAGCCATGCCTGAGCATGTGACAGCATATCCTGTCCGAGTCGACCTGGTGACACTGGTGAACATCTTAGGGTGTATCTCCCAGAAGAGTGACGCCCACAGGAACAGGGAAACGAGGACCTATTGTGCATCAGAGAGAAGGCCATGCTGCTTTGTCCTGTGTGCTAGAGTCTTAATGAGGGAGCACGTGTCTAGTGGTATGATAGTAGAGTAAGAATGCCCCCACAGGTGTCCTGAGAGCCTTCAGAATGCAGAGGCTTGAGAAGACCACACACTTCCCACCTGTTCCCTTGCCCAATGCATGCTTGACCACAGTCCTGAGGCAGGTACAAAGGAGCCTGTCCACCTATTCTGGCTCCACTTCAATAGCGGCTCCTCAGAGGTGTCCCGTGTATGTGCCCTTTGAAGGGACGGTGGAGGATGGGGAGGAACTGCTGTGCAGTGTTGGCTTTTGCTCCATGTTGCCGTCCTACCTCTGCCCTCAGTACTCTTTGCCTGCCCGACATCTGCAAGGCTGAGGATTGGTAGGTCCATCCTGGTGCCCGAATGGTATCAGATAGGTATGGTGGAACCCTTTTGGTCTCCTGATTGGACCAGGCTCATTCTGGAGTGTAACTAAAGGGATAGCCAATAGCCTGGAAATCTCTAGACCTGACAGTTCCAGCCCTACTTCAAACCTGACTTCTTGGACCTAGGCTTCCATTCCATGATGAGTCCAGTAGAGTATTACCTGTCCGTCCTCCCCACCTTGCAAGCTTGTGTTGGGGACAAGATGATAGACTTGTGAAAATACTTGGTAAAAACCAGAATGAAAAGCAGCAGCATTCCTGTAAGTGCAGGTTTCCCACATAACAAGTAGAATGGACGGTAAGATATTACCATGTTCATAGGAGCTGATTTTAAGTTTATCATGGCCAAGTCCATGCCATGACAAGACATTAAAATTGTATTTTACTCATCTTAGTACATAAATTCTACCTCCTTAAGCTCAGATCTATGTAAATTATTTTTATATATTCTGTAAGGCAGCTATAAAATTGCCATTCCCAATTTATATAAAGGATGCTTGATTATAAAATAATCTGGTACTAATGAGAGAACATCAGACCTCACTGAGCTGCCATGGTCTATCTCACAAGTTTATGGTCAGACATCTGTCTGCCTAATCACTTTACGGTGTAAAATTGCCAGCTGCATACATCAAGGAATACTTAACATGAAAATTCTGGAACAGACCCATATGTAGGTCAGAGGCAGCCTATGATGAAAGTGAAAATATAATAAGCTGTCATCCCAGCAGGTCCCCTGGAGTGCTCAATGCTTTAAGTGCTGGGCAGCTGGAGGGTATAAAGGCTCAGTTTCTGGGTACCAGAATGTGGCCATGGTTTGTTCACCAAATGGACAGCCAGCTTTCTCGTGCTGCCCCACACTGTCTGGCAGGGTGGTGCTGGTACACTGGGAGCAGCACTCCCTCCCTGGCTGCCTCACCTGTGCCGAAGGCCTGCCCTGTTCCTCTCGCTGCACCTGTCCACTCCAGCCTGGCCTTGCCCGTCTGTGCCGCAGTGTTGTCCTGCTTCTGCACTCAGATGTCTAGTTAGCATTCAACACTGGGTGTCTGCACAGAGCAGACTTTCCTGGGGCCCATTCTTGGCTTTCAAAATCACACTGATGAGCATTTCCAAGCTCTGCTTTCAGTTAGTGACCTTTTCCCTGCTCAGCTGTGCCCTGAGACCAATCGCTCCTCAGCAAAGTCCTTTTCTTTACCCCGGGCCAGGAAGAAGAATACCACTTGAGGAGACCTTAGTGTTTCTCTGCTGGCCTTTAAGACAGAGGGAGTGCTCAAGGGCACCTTGTCACGTATTTTATCTTCTCGCACACATTTACGGGCATTTGCCATTAGTGGGTCCTCAGTGAGGCCCTGGGGAGACTCATAAAAAAAGGCTGAATATTCTTAACCTCTGATGATATAAATATGAAAGAACGGGACTCTCAATCCTCTCTGCTGCACACACTTGGAACTACCTAGAAGCGCAATGCATGTCACGTCCTTGGAGGCCTTGTCCCCTGAGCTCTCAGATCAGCTGAGCATGGATACATTTCCTCCCTTGTTGGCTGGTTTTAGTTGCCATAGGATCATTTTTTTTTTTTTTTGCAATGTTTTAATTGCTGTGCTCTCTCCCCCAAGCTCTGTTGATCTTTCTTTTCTGTTGCCTAATTGACTTTCATGTTGGTTTTATTTTTAGAAAATTGTAGCGGCAAGTATATATAAACATATATACGGTGAAGTCGTTAAAGCAAAAGCACTTCTAGAGATTGTATACTTGTTTTGGCTTTTTCACTTTTGTGTTCACTGAGTTCCGCAGGACATGCTAAGGATCAGTCACGGTCATGTAAATTGTTTCCCTTCCCAATCATCAGGCCCCAGGCCTTCCTGATCAGTCACACTTGGCTCTGTGACTTGCCAGTATAGCCTTTCAGAATTAATTATCTGGCCTGGAAATGAGAAATCAAGTGTGCATTTGTGTTCTTTGCAAAAACATTTTGGATGGTCCTTTGCATCGTCCTGCCTGCACCCTCACTCAGCCCTCTCCAGCGTGCTGTCTTTCCACATGACCACCCTGCTTGTTTGTGGTTTGATGGCTTCTGTGGCCTTGTGTCCCTCACATTTGGTCATAACATCATTAAGCTGCTAAAATATTGAATGATGACTGGTAGACTCACTTTTACTCCTTCTTTGATGCCCCTTTGTTTGTTTATGGTAAAATGGCCCAGCAATCCCACCGCTCCATGGTTGCTGTTAACTTTTGGTCTTTTTCCATTATCTCTATTGCCTAAGAGGCAACATACTTTTTTAGAAACGATTGGCTTCCCCCTTATCTCAAAGAGCACACAAAAAGCCAGTGAAAGCTTACTCACAGGATCTAGGAATTGCCCTTCTTGTCAGTTACCCAATTTAGATCCTTCCTTACAACTTCACTCAGCTCATGTCCTGAACCCTCTGGCCAGGTTCTCCAGCCCCCCAACTTAATGAACTAGTCTTTTTTCTGGAACTAGGTTAAAGAACACAGCCTTTTGAATGAAGGAGCCTCTTAATTCAAAGCATTGAGATGTCAATGGAATTTTCCCTGTTGAAAAGATATCACCTGGTTGTTGGAGAACATTTTGGGAAAGCTTCCTAGGGAAGTAGTTCCTAAGCCTATCTCCTGTCGTCTCAGGGTGAACTGTGTGTGATCCCGTGAGTTAAGCATGGCGTCAGCTCAGTGGTGTTCCCTCTCTGCCCTGTGCTAGCTGCCTTGGCTCCCACACCTTCTCCATTCTTTGTAAGGAAAGTGGGAATGGGAATGGAGTCTAATCTCTGCCTCCAAGTACTGAACCCTCCTCAGCTCTAAAAGCAGCTGCTGCTCAGCCATAGCAGCCTGGGTAGACTTCTCATGTTCCCGCTCTGACAGTAGCTTTGCTAGTGTGAGCAGTCAGCTGCATATTTGGCCCAGATTTACCATGGGCTAAGCAAGACAGAAAGTCTCAGCTCTGGAAGCACATTTAAATCACCTAAGAGCTTTTAAAATTCCTAAAGTGCTAGCACACCCAAGATTGATTAGAAAAGAATCTTTGGGGTGGGACCTAGGTGCAATATTTATTAAGGGCAGTGTTAGTGTACAGCCTAGGATGCAAGCTGGACTGCCCTTCTCACTGGGCTGACCTTTGTAGTATGTACAAAGCCACCCTCAGGGTCCTTTCAGTTTGAAAGATATTTTGGCAACTTGCACTCTCCCCCGGTGATGCCAGCATCCCTCTCCCTTGGGCAGTTCTTCTGCCCCTGGAGTCCTGGGAGGGGGCAGTGTTGCAGACCGCACTGGGGATGCATGCAGCCTGGTGTGCTATTTGTTCTTTCCTTCCTTTCTTGCATGTTACGCTGCCTTGTTCCCAACAAATGCTATCTCATTTCCCTCCCTTTTTTTTTTTTTTAACAAGAGAGTTTGAATTTTACAGTCCATGATTTGTCATATTTTAGAGATTTCAATTAAAAAGATACACACTTCAAAATCAGTTTGGTTAAGTTTCCCTACTTGAAGGACAGGAGTCATGAATGTTCTGTCATAGGTCAGGATAGGGAAGGGCAGGCAGAACACAAAGGCTTGAAAGTGTCTTCCTAAGCAGCGGGCCTCCTTGTCCTTTTCTAGGTCTAGTATTCTTTGTAGGCGTTTCAGTAATGTCACTGTACAGTGCTCTGTCTTTTGCACAGTGGTTCCCTGAGCATAGGCAATCAGTCATGCAACACACACACACACGCACACACACACACACACACACACACACACACACACACACACACACTGTAGAACAAAAGTGAAGACTCCCTCTGCACAGCCCTTAGGGAGAGCAATACAGGAGACTATGAGAACTTTAGAAAGCTGGTTCTTTAGTCGCAATTTTAAGTTGAATAGAAACCCTCTGTCCCTTTAAAGATAAGTTGTGTTTTTTGATATGGGACAGTAAAAGAGGAAAATAAAAATAGTGACCCTAGACTTTGACATGCCCATGACAAGAGTTCCATCCTGAGCACCCAAGGGAGACCAGAGACCCATCTCTGACTATCAGCATTTGTTCATAGGTTCAGAGTCATGTTGCTGAATTTCAGTTATTCTCTGATGTGCTCAAACCCCTCATTTTCTATGAGCTTTATAGAATTTTCTGTTTGGTCTCAGGAAGTACCTCTTGATGACAGAGAATCCTCAAACAGGGCCCTTCCTTCCCTTACATCCCCAGGGTGGAGGCCATCTGAACAGTGTATACACATGCCTCTTTGTGTTAGATATACACTGTACTGTACAGAAAGACTTTTTGGAAGTTCCCAGCGCAGCAAGCCTCTTCCCTCCCCTTACTTCCTGGATAGACCCATGACTGCAGTGGAAGTGACACAGTTACAAAGAAAAGAGAGGCTGTCACATCCTAGTCTGGTTCACTTTACTATTACTGTCTAATTTAAAGATGCCTACTGGTGTCGGTGAAAGTTTGCCTCTGATGCCTTTGCATACTCTTTAATACTTAACACTCAATAGGTTTCATGCTGGGCTGAGCAGTGTGCTCAGTGAGGGTGCAGGGGACAGGTGAGCGCTAGTCATCAGAGTCAGTGTTCCAGTCCCAGGAATGGGCACCCGGCCAGACCTTAGAGGAGGGAGAACTCTGAGGCTCAGATCGTGCTGGGCCTTCATGGTTTCCTCCCTGCAGTTCTGCAGACCAGAGCTTCCTTTTGTCTGATGCAGCCTGAGCTGAAGGTCAGGCAGTACGGGAGAGACGACAGCTCTTCCTCCTCACTCTGACCAGACTGCCCTGTCTCCAGCAGTCCCACTAGAGGCTGTGTTTGGAAGGTGTTTTCCCTATGGGAGCCCATGCTCCACCAAGGTGTATGGGCCACAGGCAGGGCCCCTGCTGGCCCTGTGACTGGAGGCATGTGACTGTCACCCAGGGCTGGGAGGCCACTGCAGAGCGGCCAGCTCCTCTGATGGATCCCGCAGAAGCAGTGGTGCGTTCTGCCCTTCTGTCTTTAGAGACAGCTGAGATCTGCAGTGTTACTTTTCACTCAGTGTCTGTCAGCTGGGACATCACATCCCTAAGTTTGAACTAGAGAGTAGTGTGCGTCCATGCCGTTGAGTCGAGTTCCAGAGAGAGCTGCTGGCATTTTTCTCAGGGAGGGAACAAAGGTGTTGTCCAGAGACATTAACTATACATTTCTAGACCCTCTATTTCCTTCCCACTTCATTAATGCATTTTCAATCTTTGATTTCTTAAAGCCAACTGAAAGTGAAAATGTCCCTGTCCCAACTGCTACACCTGGGGTAAGATCAGTGACTAGTCCCCAGGGGCTGGGCCTTTTCCTTGAGTTTATTTGACCATGTCGAGTTTTCCACTGGTTTTTCTGTATTCTCCATGATTGTCCTTTCAGCACAGTGTCTGCAGTGGTTTGCATTCATCACCAATGTCCAGTGCTCTTGACCAGCCCAGCATTTTCCTCTAACACAGTAGAACACGTGGACATGCATGTGCTGTGTGGACGCAGTTTTTCAAGCCCTGTGTTGTTAGCATGTAACTTTTCCTTTCATATCATGCTTTTTAAGGTGAAAAGGCCCTAGAAACACATCTTCAGTTCTTACTTCTGTCACCTTTGCGTCTGTTGCTGTTTTTCTGAAAGTGTTGCATGTTCTACTTTCCATTGGGTTTGACCTCTCCATGATAACCCTTCAGAACTCTGAAGAGAGCAATAGAATCTCCATCACCTTTTTTCGTCTTTTCCGAGTGATGCGATTGGTGAAACTTCTCAGCAGGGGGGAAGGCATCCGGACATTGCTGTGGACTTTTATTAAGTCCTTCCAGGTAAGAGCCACACCCAAGAGTTTTCTCTTTGTCTTCGAAGATCATGTCTAACTCGGTAACTGTGACCTATCCTGAGCCCAGATTCCCTCTGCATGACCACTGTGTGGATCTTGGTGAAATGCTAGAGACCTAACCCAGCACTACTTGGGTAAATCAAGTGAGATTCTTTTCCAAAAAGAAATAGAAGAGAAGTCAGTAAGGCTCCGTAGCTCAGAGATCTGCGGCATTTCCCAGACAGAAGGAAATGGAGTTTCTGGGCTCCTCAGTGTCCCTAGGATGCCCAGCCATGATGGTGGGAGGAGACTTCCTGACTCATAAACTCCCCGAAGGCAGCAGCGTCTCTCTAGGATGGCTTCTCTTCTTAAGGCTGCAACAGTTCTCTCTGTCAGTGCATCTATATAGGAACCAGAGACCATGTCACCTGGGCTGCACACCATCACCAGCCTCCAGGTTCTCTAGTGCCAGGCAGGATCAGAATTCAAAACACAGAGGCAAAGCCAGGTCTCATTCACCTATGATTCCTCAGGCTGGTGCAGCCCAGTTCTGTCTGTTCCCAGCAGAACTAGCTACTCCTGTACTTTCCAGTATGTTCCACTCCCTGCCCCCCACCAGATATTCCGTTCCTCTGTACTGATTCAGATTAAGGGGTTATACAAGAGAAGATAGAATATAGATTCTTGTTAAATGGTGTACCCATGTAGGAAATTATGGATATGCACAAGCCCTAAGAAATGTGCCTTCATGTCTTTATTATTTGACTTTTAAAGTCATAAATGTTCATATGAATAATTGAAGCTGTCCAAAGTTAAAAGATGCCTCTTACTCACCTCTGGAGTAACCAGTGTTAATGTCCTAATGAGCTTTATATTTTCCCACCACTGTGAATGGGATTTTAACTGGTGACAGGAAAGAAAGATGGCACTTGAGGAAGGGAAGAGTGTAAGAACTCAGAAGTAGGGTGTCACAAGGTTTGCTGGGAAGAATGAGGTTGGAAGACCAGACACGCAGCTCTGAGAAACGCAGGGCAGAGCAGGGGCCCAAGACAGGCAAGCCTCACTCTAGGACATGTGAAATACTGCACAGCCAGAGTTACTCATGTAAAGTACCAAGATTTGTGAATGAGATGCTATAAGAAAAGAATGAATTCGTGTAATAATGTCGCTCTTACTTTTTAACTTGTTAATTTTTTAAAAGATTTGATGAATAAAGAAGACATGGTACAGAGCAGTGTTTCACATGAACAAACTGCCAACAACATTGTTAAATGTTTTGTAATCTAGGAAGAAAATTCAGATAAGTGCCTTGGTGGAAGCCTGAAACTAACCTTGTGGAATTTCATTAAGCAATCTAGGTATGGCAATGGTGCTACTGCTCAGGCCAGTCTGGCAGTCAGTGCCAGATCATAGCTGGCACAAGACTCAGGTGACCTGTCAGTTTACTGGCCACTGACTTTTTGATGAACTTTCTCAAGTAGCTGAGAGAGGGGATGCTTTAAACTATGTGCCTGGATTAAGCTTGACAACCTGGGCATCTCTGGATATGTACCATGGTACATGGACAATTTTGTCATGTGGTAAGAGAGAAAAGCAACCAAGGAGTATTAGGTTAATGGACCAAGCTCTGGTCAGATTCACATAGTCATGTTTGGCATTCCTGCACAGCCCAGGTTGGGTAGCCACTAGTCAGCTCGTTCTTTTCCCTAGCCCAGCTCCCACCTTTGTAATTCTTTAGTAAGGTGTACAATTAGTGAAACATACTTTGCATTCTACAATAACACCTGGAGAGTGATTCTTCCCCTTTGACTCAGTAATTCCACTCCAAAGACTGCCCTAAGGATACACATCAATGATGTTGCACAATGATGTTTCTTTGCAACATGGTCGGTAGCACTTCCCTCACCCCATCCCCATTATGTCCGTAAGAGAGAGTGGAAGCAGTCTTAGTAGTGTTTTAAAATGATGTAACCAGTTCTGATTTTATAAAGGATTCTAATAATGAATTTACAACTCATTGTTCAAATCTGTAGGATTAGCATACAGTGTTAATGACTGTGGAAAGCACATCCTGCCTGCACCATGGCCACACTAGACATCAGGTAGATGGTACTCAAGACTGAAGTAGTTGTACTGCTATGCAAAGGTTCTTCCTATCCTTTATATCTATCTCTTCACTATAACATGTGGAATATAAATTTGTGATCCCCATTCGGACTTCTCCATCTATGCTGAGCCAGAGGTACAAGATCAGGCATCTGTGATGAGCCAAGTGTTTCCTCTTTTGCAGGCACTCCCATATGTCGCCCTTCTGATTGCCATGTTGTTCTTCATCTATGCAGTCATTGGCATGCAGGTAAGCACTCGCCATTATCCTCTCGGTGGAGTCTTCTGCAGGGTAGCCCCAGATCTGTGGCAAGATATACCTGGCCAGGTAAAGTAGAAAGACAAGGTCATTTCAGCTAAATGCCTTGGTTTCTAAGAGATAAGGAAATAAAAAAGATACGGCTTCTTAAGTGGGAGCTCCTGAGGACAGAGCTTGTACCCAAGTATACCAAGCACAGAGAACACAGAGAGGTTAGGATGTGCCAAGAAAATTGGTGTCTTGGCACTTGCTGTCCCTTGCACCTGCCCCTTGGGAGAATTAACTGGTTGAGGAAATCCATAGTTGATTTTCACAGTAGCAGGTGATAAGCAACCCAACAAAAGAGGAGGTGCCATATTTATTGATGTGGGTGTTGTATTTTTTGCACTGATGTTTCTCAGAAGATATTTAGTAGTGCAAATGCTTGCTGTCTGAGAATTATATCATATTTTAAATGACATTCTCATTTGAAACAAATTATTTCCAAATACTGCATTAGTACTGAACTGAGACCATTGTGGTACCTCAACAGCTCACTGTTCCAGGGAGGGATGAAATCAGGTTCTTTCTGTGACTCCAGTCTAGTGGCTGAGAGGCTGCAGCACACTCACCAGTCCTCCCAGTACTAAGAAGGGGATTGAGCTCATTCACAGCTGGGTCCTGTCTTGGTCACTTTCTCATGGCTTGGACATAATATCCAATACCCACAGCTTGAGGAAGGAGAGATTTGTTTTAGCTCACATTTCAGAGATCTTAGTCTCTTCATGGTCAGCCAGCAGTAGTGGCACAGTGAGAAAGTCTGGCAGAGGACAGCTACTCATGGCATTACAAGAGGAAGGAAAGGAGTTGGGGAGAAGCCAGGCAAGAGCATGTCCTTCCAGGCTGCATGCTTTGTGAACCGCCATAGCCTCAGGGATCCACCACCGTCATCACCACATTTTCACAGTACTTGAAATCCATAGGTTAGTCCACGTGATCCAGTTTATCTCCACAAACCCGCCAACTTTCAAATACATGAAGCTTTTGGAAGATATTTCAGATCCAGAGCGTTACAGGTCCTAACCCCTGTGGACAGGTAGGGATGAGGGTAGTTAACCTTGCTTGGAGGAGGTAGGAGCATGGATCTAGACTTCAGTGTGAGCTTCTGTGTTTGTGTAGTTGCTGTGATACTAATGAGGAAAGTGAAGTGATTCTCTGGGCAGAGGGATTGTATTAATTTTTCATCCATAAGGTCTAGAAGGTTTCTGGGGTTCTCCTTCCCAATTCCACTACTGGAGATTGAACACAGGGCCTTCACAATGTGCTACATCCTCAGGCTTTCTATATACTTTTTAAAATTTTGAGACAGTGTCTTGCTGAATTACTAAGCTGCTAAGGCTAGGCTCAAGTTAAGGATTCTTTTGCCTCAGCTTCCTGACTGCTGGGCTTATAGGTGTACTCTACAAGTGTCAGGTCTCTAGGAATCTTGCCAAGAGCTATCGAACAAGAACTGTCATGAATTGTGTTGTGATCGAGCTGCACGTGATGCTGCATGCCCAGAGAGTCATGTTTACCATATTCTCATATTGAAAAGCAACAGGTGTCTCAGGGCCCTGCAGACTGCATGGCATACCTCATCCCAGATTCTCAGGGCCAGTGTCTGCCAGGCATAAAGCTCTCTACTGTTAGCCTGCTTCCTGAGTCTGATGAGGAAAGCTGTCTACTCAGTTCTCGCTCTAGAGGTGAAGCCCATTCTAGACTCACAAGCCCCTCCTCACTGTCTCCACCCTCATCTCCAACCTGATCACCCATCTGTCTGCTTGCTGCTGTATTTTTGTTCCCAGGACAAATGTGCTGTTGCCTTCGCTCCTTGACAGATGGCGCTCCCCTGCCTGGCTCATATCTTATCTTCCTTGTCACCTGATTGATTTATGCTTATGTTTCAGTTCTGGGCTTAAATGTCACCCCCCTGGAGGTCTTTATTTTTTTATTGGAATATGCATAGACTATGGATTCAATAATGTGTTAATAACATACAGCTTGGGAATTTGTGGCCCTATGTGCCCTGTTTGTGCACTGTTTTCTTCCCTCTTCGCCTTTCTTTCCCTGCCCCCTTCCTGTTCTCAGGGTCCACCCTTTCCAAGCAGTTCATCGCCCTTCTTCCTACCCTCTCTCTTATGTTAGGGTCTTTTTGTGTATATATAAATGGCAATCTCATATGACAGACACAAGTTGATACCCAACTTCATGCGTCTAACCCTTTCTGGAGCACACTGTTGACTCGAGGTGGCCCCGTTTTCTTTCAAATGCTTCCTATCTGTCTTTATTCACTCTTGCGTAATGTGGAGGCCTTGACTTAGCCCAGCTCTCTAGCTTCAGGGAGATAAGCCTACTCCCTACTTTCTTGTGGGTGTAGGCCGTCCCACTACTCATCATGCAAAGTTGTCATAGCCTAGTTATCTTCATCATCTCTTTCTAGGGCAGGGACCCCTTGGAAGTGCATTTGTGCCTTGGGAATCACATATTCCTTATAGTTGACCTAGGGCCTGGCACTTGTCTGCCCAGCAAATCTTCACTGAGTGAATAAAGTGTCAGGTATTTTGAGAAAGCCCTCATTAGTGCTGATCAAATCTAAATGTCTTAATTACTTATTCATTGCTGGGATACATTACCCAACATTCACAGCTTAGTAGAGAGAGACTCAGTTTAGCTGATAGTTTCCAAAGGTATCATTCCCATTATGGGTGGCTGGCAAAGTTCAGAAGGGTCTGGGAGAGAACAGCTGCTCACAGTATTACAAGATGAAGAATTAGGAGTCTCCAGAAAATGCTGAGGTAGGAGTTTGTATCCATCGAGGCCACATGCTTGTATTCTAATCTGCCACACATCTCTTCCCCACCACACACCTGTAACCCAGCACTCCTGATCAGACCCCATCTCCTAACGGTGCATGAAATCCATAGATATTCCACAATATCCCAAAACATTTGTGTGTGTGTGTGTGGGGGGGATATTCCAGATCCAAACCTTAAGTTAGTTCTAAATTCACATGAATAGGGTTTTTCTTAAATAACTTTATCTGTTAGTTTTCTATCACTATAATAAAGTATCTGAGTTAAGTCATTCATAAAGAGAAAAAAATTTCTTTGGTGCATAGTTTTGGAGGGTCTATGCATAATTGATTGCCCCTGTTGTTTTGGGCCTATGGCAAAGCAACATCATGGCAGAAGTATGTGGTGGACAAAACTACTTACCCCCTGGCCAGGAAGCAAAAAACAAAGAAGAAGCGGCCAGGGTCCCACAGTCTCCTCTGAGGGCACCCCACCCAATGACTTACGAACCTCCCAGTTCCCAGCAGGACCACCCAGGAGACCGAGCCTTTAATACCTCGACTTTTGGAGGACACTCAAGATTCAAATTCTAGCAGTGATAAATATATTCTTCTTCCTAATAACTTCTCCACCTAGATGTTTGGGAAAGTTGCCATGCGAGATAACAACCAGATCAATCGAAACAACAACTTCCAGACGTTTCCCCAGGCGGTGCTGCTGCTCTTCAGGTGACTGGGTTTGCAGGGGCAATACCCCTAGGAAGGTAGTGCCAGCCTCTCTGTAGTCCTGGGCCTGTGTTATCAAAGCAGTGTGACTTTGTTATCACAGTGGGGTTTTTTGTTTGTTTGTTTTTGTTTTGTATTCTTAGGCAAAGACCTAGCATTCAGTCACAGAAGATTTTTGCTGGATTTTTAGAAGCTCCTGGAGTCATTCAGATTGCAGCTGGCTTAAAATTTCCTCATTTGAGGGCTGGAGGAATGGCTCTGCGGTTAAAGCACTTGAGCAAGTGCTAAGCCAAGCGCTAAGTACCTGAGTTCGATTCCCCAGCACCACGTAAGCTGGGTGAGGTGGCGCACGCCTGTAATCCCAGCACTCAGGAGGCTGAGACAGGAGGATTGCCTTGAGTCCAAGGCCAGCCTGGGCTCTGAAGTGAGTTTGGGACCAGCCTGGACCACAGAGCGAGACCTGTCTCAAAAAAAAAAAAAAAATTTCCTCATTTGAGAGTTGTCGAGGCCGCTGTCTAGGCCCCTGAAAAGTTGTAGGATGGATGCTTATGCACAGAGGAACATGCCAAAGCACAACCAGGAGAGCACAGATTAGCAGAAATATAGAAGCCTTTTGCACCACCAGTAGGGAATGTCTTGAAGTGCAGTTTCAAGGTTTCTGGGATTTATGTTTTTAGTCCCTGTAATTAATTTTGTAAACAAGCTGGCTCATAGTGAGAGGACTTTCCAGAAATGATGGCAATTAGTTTTAATGACTCCAGTAAGAGTAACAAGTCATTTTCAGGTTGGGTGTTTAGTATTTGCTTTAAATAAGATTAATCAGGAGTAATCAATAAAATAGTATAATATGAATTTTAAAGTAGAAAAGACAGAAAAACATCTATTGATACGGAAGAATTGCTGGGCTTGCATCAAACAGTTGTGACAGATCAGAGTATGGTAGTATGACCTCCAGTTACTGAGGTCATTTACATTTGAAAGTTAGTAGGGATTTCAAATTCTTGCTAATTAAATTGGCTTCCTCCGAAGTTACTTAGATCTTCCTCTGACTAAGAAATTTCTTATCAGAGGTCTAAGCCTTAAATCCCTTCTCTCACTAATGCCCTTTCTTCTTCTCTGGATCAAAAAGGTGTGCCACGGGCGAGGCCTGGCAAGAGATCATGCTAGCTTGCCTCCCGGGGAAGCTCTGCGACCCAGAGTCGGATTACAACCCTGGGGAGGAATACACATGCGGGAGCAACTTTGCCATTGTCTATTTCATCAGCTTTTACATGCTCTGTGCATTTCTGGTAAGCAGTCAAAATAGCTTTCCTCTAGACTCTTGTGTGACATCTGCAGTTCGGACCAGTGATGTTCCTCTCTCAAATTACTAAAGGATATTGATACATTCTCATCCACACTTAGCAGTAGAGATCTTGTTTAATCAGACACGTGCCACTGCCGCCTTAGTTGTGACCAAGGATTGAGTGCTCACATTTACCAACCACCCCATCTTCTTGCAGCTGCTGGATTCTTTTTAAAATATTAAAGTCATTACACATAGCTTTAAGTGACTTAAGAGTATGAGTTATCTGGTGACAATGAAATTATAAGATTGCAGTGGGCTTCAAAATGCCAGCTAATGTATCCACCCACCCCCTCCTGTGACTGTGCCAAGCCATCCAGGAACAGTAGAAGCCTGCTCTTTCCTTAAACCTTCTCCCAGAGGAGTGTTTCTTACAACCCCTTGTGGAGACTTGGAAATGTGGCTTCAAAGGTGGATTCATGTACAGTCAGGTTTGGAGACTCATGCCTACAATACCAGTACTCCAAGGCTAAAGCAGAAGGATTACAAATTTCAGCCCAGGATGGACCGTTTAGTGACATAGTAAGATCCTGGCTCAAAAACAAATATATAAACAAATGGCTGGGTATATAGCTCAGTATAAAGGTCCTGGGCTCAATCCTCAATGCTAAAAAAAAAAACAAAAACAAAAACAAAAACAAAAAAACCCCTCCTGCTGTGTAATTAGGAGACACATAGTACTATCTAAGCAATCCTCCCCTCTGCAGCTAAAGCTTTCTCCTTCTTGTTTGCTTTTTCAGATCATCAATCTATTTGTGGCCGTCATCATGGATAATTTTGACTATCTGACTCGGGACTGGTCTATTCTAGGGCCTCACCATTTAGATGAATTCAAAAGAATATGGTCAGAATATGACCCTGAAGCAAAGTAGGTTGAGAAAGACTCCATCTGGCTGGTGTGGGCTGTTTTGCAGTGTCAGTTGTGATTTCTGTGGAAGGTGGGGTAGATTGAAAGCTCAGGCCAGCCAGCACGGCCCCTGAATCTCAAATTGTGCTTTTTTTCCAGGGGAAGGATAAAGCATCTTGATGTGGTCACACTGCTCCGACGTATCCAGCCTCCTTTGGGGTTTGGGAAATTATGCCCACACAGAGTAGCGTGTAAGGTGAGCATCTTGTTCACATGTCTGACAGCCTCTCTTGCAGGCGCTTGCACTTTCACTCAACAATCACCAAATGACACTTGGCCAGGCCTTCACTGATGTGTGATTTCCTACTCTTGAGATACTCTCTGATTTGTAACTTTTGTCAGGAATGGTAAGAAGTGGGAGGACTTCTGTAGTTTGTTACCGGCAGGCCACTGGGGAAGATGACATTTGAATTGAGAGGAGATACAAGATTCTGTCAGAGGCAGGAGGGACATTGCAGAGAAGGAGCCCGAGAACCCAGATGGGGGTAAGAGAATAGACGTGAGAGTGGCCAACTGTGAGTCATTAGGTCACCATTTGGCCAGTACACAAGAGAAAGTGGCAGCAGGCCTTAGGCACAAGCTTAGTCTTGCTCTGAAGAGTAATCAGCCATGCTGAATCCTGTGGAGAATGGGGAGAGATTGGGGAAGAAACGTGAACCTCAGGTTTCTCTTCTAGAGAGTTGACTCTTTTGATACGGAGAAGGTGACTGGAAGAGGGGAACCAATCAGGATAGCTAGAATGAGGGTGGTGATGGGGGATTGAGGAACATGCCCCTTGAAGACCTCCTGAGGAAGAAGAATGGAGGAAACTGTATCTGGTGAGGAGAGGGGAGAAGGAGAGGAGAGCCCATTTCCTAGCCTGCATGCGCATACAGCTCCATATGGCTCCTCTGCTGCAGAGCCTTGTGGCTGCTTTGGCCATGAGCCAAGGCCTCTCCAACACAGGTACTGATCTCCCATCTGGTTTCTGCTATGTCTATATCAGAACGTGTTCCCTGGCACCATAATTGAGATTTGTGTCCCTTCCATAGAACTTAGAGGGTACCATTGTAAGTCCACAAAAAGGATTTCTCCTTTGAAAGGTGAAGTGCAAGATTTGTCTGTTAAAATGCTTCCTTGTAGCCACCCAGTCTGCGCAACTGCTGTTCTCTACCCCTCGTGGATCCAAAGGGCCCTGGGGCCCAGGGTTTCGCCACTCCAGGGTACTGAGTCAACTCTAGGTAAACACTGAGGTCACAGAGCAGCATCTACGTTGCATTTCACACATTCAGAAATACCCCTGAGCCAAACTCATGTTCCCTGCCCTCAGAGTCTAGAAAGAAACATGAGCAGGCCCTCAGAGTCCTTTCTGTCCAGAGAAAGAGAATAAGCCATAGATATTAACTCTTTTCTTGTTTCAAATCCTTTGTATTTGTTTAAGCAAGTCTTATATCCAAGGATATGGTCTGTTTTGGAAAAAGTCCCATGTGCTGCTGAGAAAAGGTGTATTCTGATGATGTTGGATGGATCACTCTGTAGATACCTGTGAAGTCTGCTTGCTCCATGGTGTAATTTAGCTCTGATGTTTCTTCATTGATTTTTTTTTGTCCAGGTGACCTATTTATGAGAGTGGGGTGTTGAAGTTCCCTAGTATGATTATACTGGGGTCTATTTGACCCTTCATGTCCAGTAGTTTCTGGTTTTTTTTGTAACTGGATGCACTTACATGGGGTGCATATGTGTTTATCATTGTAAGCTCTTTCTGTTAGGTGGTTCCTTTTACCAGTATATAGTGTCCATCTTTGTCTCTTTTTATTTGTTTTGGCTTGAACTCTGCGTGGTCTGAGAATAGTACAGCTATTCCTGCTTGTTTCTGGACTCCTGGAGCACGGAGTATTAGTTTTGCTTTCAGTCTGTGTGCTTCTTTGTGGTTGAAGTGTGTCTTGTGTAGACAGCAAATAGTTGGGTTTTGCTTTTTGATCCACTATGTCAAGGTCTGTGTCTTTTGATTGATGAGCTATGATGTTAACATTAAGAGTAATTATTATAAGATTTTTACTGAATTCTGATACTGTCCTGGTCTTCTAGTGTTGCTTTCTCTTTGTGTTATACTTCCCTGTTAGATGTTTCCTTTCTTCTGTGTTCTTTGGTCTCTGTCTCTGTCTCTCTCTTTCTCTCTCTCGCCCTCTTCTTCTCCCCCTCCCTCCCTCCCTCCCTCCCTCACTCTTCTTCTCTCCCTTTCTCCCTCTCTTTCCCTTTCTCCCTCTCTTTCCCTTTCCCTCTCCCCCTCTCTCTCCCTCTCCCTCTCCGCCCCCCTCTCAGATTCCTTCCAGTGTTTTCTGCAGTGCTGGGATAATGGTCACAAATTTCTTTGGGGTTTATTTGTTAAGAAAAATTTTTACTCCTCCTTCAGTTTTCAGGGATAATTTTGCTGTATACAACAACCTGGGTTGAGAGTGGCTTTCTTTTAAAGCTTGAAAGATTTCATTTCATATCCTGGCCTTTGAGGTTTGCATTGGAAATCTGCCATAGTTCAGCTGGGCTTGCCTTAATGTCTGTTTTTCTCTTACTGCTTGTAATATTCTCTCTTTGTGTTGAATTTCTGAGGTTTTGATTATGATATGTCATGTTGAGGTTTTTAGTCAAAGTTATTTGATATACTATAACCTTGTGCCAGAATGTTAACTTCTTTTCCTAGACTCAAAAATTTTTCTTACATGATTTCAATGAATGCATTCTTTATACTTTTTGTGCTGTCTTCTGCTCTTTGTCCCACACCCATAGTCCTGGGGTTGGTTCCCATTGAGTCACCCATCAGCTGTGGCATTGAGCTGTTCAGCTCACTTCTTGCTTTGGTGTCGTGCCTAATTTTGGTATTAGTTTCCTCAATCTTGTCTTCAGGGTTTGAAATTCTGTCATCACAGTGTTCAAGCCGGCTTCCTGTGCTTTTAAATTTTTTTTTTTTTATGTCTTGAATTTCAGCTAGATTTCTTTTCAGATTTTCCAATTCTCTATCAAAATGCTCCCTCATATTTTGCATTCTTTATCTCATCCAGCTTCTTATTTGTGTCTTCTATATGCTCAGTAAGTTTGTATTCATTAGGACCATTGTTAATTTAGTTTAGTCCTCTTTAAGTTCACTAATCATTATCTTGCATTTATTTAAGAATGTCTTGTTTGCACTATTTGCATAAACCAACTAGTCTACTTAATTTTTGGCTTCCTTTCCTAGGAATTCCACTGCTTCAGAGCCCATGACATTAGTTTCTAGGGAATTGTGCATGTGTCCTTTTGCCTTGTCTTCCCATGATTCCATTGCCAAGGGACTTCACTTCAATGGCCTAGCCAAGAGGTTTCTTTGAACGTGTATGAGGGTATGAGGGGAAGCCAAAAGTCCACTGAGTTATGGGCTAGGAGTAGACAGTGAGGGGGAACTTAAGAGTGTGTGGCCACTCAGGTGTCTTGCTCATACCCAGGTTCATCAGTAGAGCTCTCCTGTCACTCCTGGCTTCCCTCCCCCAAGATGGGGCTTTCTGCCCTCTGTGGTACTTCTGTGACCACCCATATAATTCAGGAGGTCAGCAGCCTTCCTCCCCTCTCTGTAACTGTCTCTTGGGCTACCTCTTTCCTAGGTACTGATTAAGAGTATTCCCAGAATCCCTGATGTGTGAGTCTTCTGTGACTTCTTTTACCGTAAACAGTTTAGTCTAGGCCTCTTCTCAAAATGGCTTCTGCCTATGTCAGGGCCTAGGATGGCTGCTGAACAGTGCTTCTCCTGAGTAGGTCTGTTAAGCTCTGTGAGGCCTTTTCAAGGAGATACTCTCAGTATGTTTGCATTTTGTACTATGCATAGGCTCATTTCTGGAGCCTGGGACTTCTGCCTACTGTCAGTTCCTGCCGCTCCTGGCTCTAGCTAGGCTTAGCTTGGTCTACAGTTGTTGGAGGCTCACGGCCCTTCCCAGGCAGCTTGGAGTGGCTCATCTTCTATTAGAATTAGCATTGGCCACTATTTGTTGAGAGCACAAGGCCCATGCCTGAGTTTGTGTTTTGATTGTTAAAAAACTGAACCCAATTGTTTATGTACTCTTTTTCCTTTTTCATTACCAGCTCTCCTTCTATCTTGGGGTTAGGCCTCCATTCTATGTACTTAAAGTTTTATGAGGGATAAATGATTAACAGATACACAGGCCAGGCTCAGGCATGGACCAAGCTAAGCCCGGAGCCAGGAGCAGCAGGAACTGACAGTAGGGCAAAGGAGACTGATGTTCTAGCTCAACCAGATGAGCAAAGATAATTCAATCTCCCTCTACCTTTTGATCATCATCATCATCATCATCTTCTTCCTCTTCCTCCTCCTCCTCCTCCTCCTCCTAGTCCTCCTCCTCCTCCTCCCCTTCTTCTTCTTCTTCTTCTTCTTCTTCTTCTTCTTCTTCTTCTTCTTCTTCTTCTTCTTTTCTTGCCCTCACTAACTCGGTGATAGCCACCCATGCATACTGCATGGGATTCAAATGCTAATCTCCTCCAGAGCACCCTTATAGGCATACCTAGCAGTGATATTTAATCACATTTCTGGGCGTCTTATGGTGCAGCCTAATTGGCACATAAAATTAACCATTATAGGGACTGGAAATAGCTCAGTGGTAATGCACTTGCCTAGCAATCCAAGACCCTGGGTTCAATTCCCCAGTACCACATAAACTGGGCTTTGTGGCATATGCCTGTAATCCCAGCACTGTAATCCCAGGAGGATTGCTATGAGTTTGAGGCCAGCCTGGACTACAGAGTGAGACCTTGCCTTCCTCCCTCCCCCACAAAAAAGAAGGAAAGAAGTAACCATTAGAAAAGTGATCTTAAATGGCTTTTGAATTGAAAGTTGGCTGAAACTGGATAAGAGATAAACAGAGAATAAATATAAAAAGGAAATGGCTGTTGTCAAGTGTTTGCGTCTTCTAAGAAACTTTTCTGTTTGCAGAGGTTAGTTGCCATGAACATGCCTCTCAACAGTGATGGGACAGTCATGTTTAATGCAACCTTATTCGCTTTGGTCCGAACAGCTCTCAAGATCAAGACTGAAGGTGAGCATTCCCTGAGGGCAAGACAGTAGACAGGAGAGAGAGGAACCATGACCGCCCACTTTAGTTCTCCCATTAGGCTTTGTCTTAGGAAGGGGACAGCCGGGGATGGGGCGGTGAATGCAGTGAGAGTGTCTGTGCCAGGTCAGCTGGGCATTCTCTCATCCTACATTCTTTGTTCTTCTCTTATACTTTACTTTATTCTAGATTGTTTGACTCATCTACTGCTAACTAAAGAGCAGGAGGAATAGGCAAGGGCTCCAGTTAGAGACAGAGTCATCACAAGTGGATTCACTCAGCTGTCCCTTAATTGTATGTGACCTTCAATGAGGAAGTCCCTTAATTGTATGTGACCTTAAGTGAGGAAGCCTAGCTATTCTGAGCTGTAGCTTCTTTCTCTGTAAAAAGGAACTAAGCACACCTATGTCAGGGAAGTCCTGAGGAGGAATGAGGTAGTGTCTGCAGAAGCTCCTGTGTGCACATTGTGGATCTAGTGAGCACTTGGGAAATACTCATAGGATCAGTGTCTTCCAGCTAAACCCTTGATGTCATGCCGAGCTTTGCCCAAGGCTGGCAAAATAGGCACTGGAGTTTGTGCTCTGGGACTGGCTCAGGGGCTCCATTAGGACAGAGAATGTGGTGAAGGACAGGGAAGAGGAGGCAGCAGGAGTCATATTCGCAATTTCCTTGCCCCAGAGTTCTATCCAGCAAAGCCAGTCTTTTCCTGCCTACCTAGCATGTGCTTTTGGTGGCATGTCTGTTCCTGGCCACAGGCTGGCATTTTTAAGGGTTCTAGAAGGTAAAATATTTTTAGACATGTTAAGTAAGAAGACAAATGTCAGCCCATGTAGGAAAAGGCCAGTGTTACGTGACAAGGATAAGTACGTGCCATAGTAATTGGGAGAAGTCTTTTTTGGATGAGATTTAGGCAGGATCCTGAGGGTTGGAGGCAGGAATAGGGAACAATAGCAAAGGAAAAGGCCTTCTGGGGCAGATGACGTGGGAAGGGAGGTAGTCGTAGCTGTGGAGGGGGACATGAGGTCAGGGTCCTCAATTCTGGAGAGACTTCCCATTGAGTGTGCTTAATGACTATTGATAAATACAGGAAGACTTTGACAAGGTTCATCCCAGTGGGAGGGGGAGCCCCAGAGGGCACTGTGCTAATCCAGGCCAGGCTACAGAGAAGGAACTGGGGAACAGAAACAAGGCTTGTTTCCTCCTCTTGCTTTTTGTTTGTTTGTTTTGTTTCTGACTTCAGGGAACCTGGAACAAGCGAATGAGGAACTTCGAGCTGTGATAAAGAAAATCTGGAAAAAAACCAGCATGAAACTACTTGACCAAGTTGTCCCTCCTGCCGGTGGTCAGTGTGATCTATTTCCTAAGTTGTTCTTGGTCAAGGTGTTGGTTTTAGTGTAGCATCTCCAGATAGCCCAGAGAGTATCTGCAGAATGAGGAACCAGGACTCACAGGAGAATAGAGTAAGAGTTACCTGTTGGTGGAGTAAGTAGTGTTAGCAACCAAGATGGCTGTTTCAAAGTGAAAAAAGTCTCTACTTTTTGTCCCAAAAGAAATATTTGAAAATAGTTTCCAGTTATCTTTCAAATTTTGTTTAAAACTAAGCATGAAAAATAGTTTTCAGGAAGTGGTGTTGATATTTCCTTACCAAGACTAGATATAGATATAGCATGTCCTTTTAGTAATGCAGATTTTAGGGTAGAGGCAAAACTAACAAGCACGCTTATTTTCCTTTCTTTTTGTTATTGATCACAAATTAACTGACTAAACTTTTTTTTGAGTTTACATACGTGTTTTATATATATATATATATATATATATATATATATATATATATACACATACATACATACACACACACACACACACACACACACACACATATATATATATATATAAACATATATTTAAACACTTTTTTCTGTTTTTGTTTAAATAACAGACTTAGTAATTGAGGTGGTTGTTTTGGACTGTTTTGTTTCCAAGTTTTAAAATGCAGGATCCGCTTACCCTGTGCAACTCCACCAGCGTTTTAGTTACCGCCAAACTGGGCACTTAATCAGCACCTGGATTTTGCAACCTGTGGAAAGTACACAGTGTCATGCCGCTGAGGCTCTCAAGGCTGGTCTAGCTCAGCTTCCAAAAGCTAACTCTGAAACTCAGGCCAAGACACTGGCTAAAGCCTCTTGCTCTTAGAAGGTGATAGCCTGTGGCTCCTGGGGGACAAAGGAAGTAGTAGTATTAGCCAGCTTTGCTCCTCAACTTGAGGGGAAAAGCAGAATAAGCCTTTGTCACTGAAGGGAGCCACCCATTGGTGGTATGGCCATCAGCTCAAAGCTGAAGAAAATGGCCCAGAAACAAGTGGTAAACAGAACCAAAATCAAGCTAGCGCCTAGAGAACCCTGGCTCCTACAGAGAGCGGATCCTGTACATTTAAAACTCCTCTTCAATTTCTGTTCTTTGCCTTTCAGCTGCACGTTCTAGTGCTCGCATGGCTAGATGAACTGCTTTTAAAATTGTTGTAACAATGTGCTTGAGCTTTTTCTGCAGCCTCCATTCCTTTCAACTCTCAGTCTTTCAGAATATTCTGAAGCAATTCTGTTTTAGGGTGGTGGCATGGAATCAGAGTTATCTCTTGTCATCTACATTCCCCTACGATGTTGTTTGAAATACAAATGCATGCTTCAGAATAGCAAGCTGTGCCTGTCCACGTGAGCCTCAGTCCTGCGAGTTCAAGGACCCTGCGCCTCTCTCGCTCCCCTCACTTCTCTCTTGAAACGCTTCCTTCACTACGGCCAGTCTTAGGCCCGACCTCAGGAGACGTGGTTTGAGAATGGCATTCACATCACTGTGCCGCTTCATTTCTTTGCATCTTATTAGATTTCTTAAAAATCTAGAAATTAGCTCAGTCTCCAAGCTCCTTTCTTTGAGATATTGTTCAACTTTTAGTTCTACTAACCTTCTTATGATGGCTAAGTATTCTCCCCCTTCTTAGTCCAAAGCAGGGCCTAGCCTTTCTTTGTGCTTCTTAATATGGATCAGAGTTTAGGAAGACAGGGGTTAATCTGTTCCACAGTGACAGCAAGAGGCACCATGCACCCTGAGTGGGAGTAGAGGTCTGAAGAGGAGGCAGAATTCCTCAGAAGTTCTGGGCAGAGTTTATTCATGAGTGTCGGGCACTGCTTTTTCAGGTCAAATCTTATGTAAGGGCTATTGCCCCTGGGGGGAGGGAGGGAGGCAATGAGACTCAGGATTTGGGATGAAGTTCCGGATAGGGTCTTAGTATAAGTCTTTGTCATTTGTCTCTTTAGGGTTTATTTCCTCTTTATCTTTCAGTAAAACAGTATTCTTTACCTTTTTTGCATCACTGGCACACTTAGAAAACTAGAACATTTGTACATCTCTGTGGGCAGACTCAGAGGGTGAGGGCACCAGTGCCCCCATGCTGTAACCTGGCCAGAGAGCAGAAGGAACAGGGCTGTCCTCGCCCCTGGGTGCCTGGGAATGGCAGATGTAGTGCTCAGGGAGCCCCACGTGGCACTGATGACAGTAGAATGGGTTTCTTTTCTCAGTAGGCTTTGCTAGTGGGAATGTGATGTGAGATGTCACCAGGTCACCATGAGATTGATTTTAAATAAGTTACCTCAGGAGTGAGCTGAGGATCATGGTGTGGGAGCTTGCTTCTCTTCTCTCAGTAGCCCAGCAGCCTCTAGCTGCAGACGATTCCTTAGTCATTTCCTGGTAATTAGTGCTGAGCCGTCTTATCTCTGGGCAGGTTCTCGTTTGCACTCTGTATCCTCTACCATTCCTTTCTCTTTGGAAAGTTCTTGTCTCAAAGACCATTCTGCTATGGGCCATCATTCCTTGACCTGGATCTTTGGCTCCTTGGCCCTGAAGAGCACACCAAACTGCCCCTATCCCTCTCTGATCCTGAGTGCAGGTGCCCACACCACATTTATTCCATTTCTTTCTTTTCTGTCCTATTAGAGCTTTGTCTTTTCTTTCCCTTAAGAGTCCTCTGACCTGGTTTTTCAATTACCTTAACATCTCAATGGAAACAGCCAACTGGCCCTTGAATACTTTCCTGCAGAGCCCTAGGTTGACCTGCCTCTGTTCTAAAGGTTGAGGAGCAGTTAAGGGTTAGGACCAGTTACTGCAACTGTCCTGGTGTGGAATGAAGTGGGCCTTGTTAAGGTAGTGCCAATGTCTTTTCTGGGGCTCAAAGGAGTACAAAGGTCAGCCATGGCAAGACTGGTAGAGATGTACTAGTCAGACAACAGCTGGCCTATTTCCCCTGGGCAAAACTGGAATGGCATAGGCAGGCTCTGGAAGAGGCATCTCCAAAGAAATAGGAAGCCGAAACCGTATGGCTGAAGTTGTAACATCTACAGGGTAGTATTCTGGAGGAGGAAAGGACCCTGTGCTCAAGGAGGTACAGTGGCCTGGCTCATCTGGCTTGGGAGAGTCATTTAACTTCTTTCCAGCTCTCAGGGTAGGTGCCACTGTGTCAGAGATAAAGACTCACATGGCCTTTGACTGTGGGCTTTAACAGAGCACAGCAAGGGATGAGTTTGCACCTTGCCTTTGGGCAGTGCATCTTTAAACAGTTTAAAGCCTGAAACTGATTAGGGGTGTGTTTTCATATGTGATGCAGAGCCTTAGGTTTATTTTGATGGCCTCTATACCATCCAGGACTTTCCTGGAGTGGATTCAGGAGATGTATAGCACTTGCCAGGCCCAGACCCCATTCCCAACACAGCTTTCTCACATGGTGACATTAAATGACTTCTGACAAGGAAGGCTGGAGAGGCCTTCCAGAGCAGCCCAGTAGCCTTCAGTTGGTACATCTTACATGTAGGTACAAAACAAAACTGACCTAGGATGCATTAGTGAATGTGGTGGGTCCCCATGACCCCCAGGCTTGTTATGCTCTAGGATCCACTGTCAGCAGGTTATAAAATAATAGGATTTTGGCTGACCTGTGGTCCTGTAGCATTCCACTGTGAGGATGGCCCATTCTGGGGTCTGAATGGTATATGTGCCTTCTCTTACAGTCCTCAGAGTTCTTCAAAGCGACTGATCATTTTTCAGATGAGAACAAAAGCACAGATGGGTGGTGCATGTGCCTCACGTAGCATGTGACTCTTGCAGGGACAGCCTAGCTAAAGACTTGAAGAACTGCAACATTCCTTCACCTATTCTCTGTAGGTTACATTCGGAGGCCTTTAACCCTCCGTGTGGATCTTAGGAGTGGGCTGCTAAGGTGGCCTCCAGCTTTCCACCCTGGAGATCTCCGAAGCCTGTGAATCTGGTGGAACACTCTTTTAGGAGACCTGAGTGCCGAAGGTAGTTTACCACGGGACAGGCAGAGCCTCTATTCTGCCTCATGCATCACTTGAAAGTTGTCAGCAGAGTTCTGATTCCCCAGTGACACATTGGATGTTGTTTTGAAACAAAGCAGAAATAAGCCCAGCTCAACTTTGTGGTTAGTTGGAGCTGTCACTGCTGTACAGAAAACGAGCAATTCTGAATTACAAACCAAACGCTGGTCTGCAGCTCTTATTGGCAGAGAATGGGGGAGTGTGTGTAAATCTGGATCTGGAGTCACTTTCCTGAGCCTTCCTCTCCTTCTCAGCTTATAGTTCACCTTTCTAGGTCTCTGTCTTGAGCCATAGTGATTTGGATGTTTAATTGCCTTTGATATTCATGGTAATTACACATGTAAATCTCTATGCACGGGGGGGGGGGGGGGGTGAAGACATGACCCATAAAGCCTTTGTTTTTATTGATTTTTATTTTAAGTAACCAAGATGGCATCTCATAGTGTTACTAATATGCTGCTCTATTAAACCCATGACAAATATCTGTTACCTTCTGCAATTTTGAATATCAGTTTATTTAACTGACTCTAATTTTGAGCTTTGCAAAGCCTTGCTTTTTGCTAGATTGAGTTCCTGAGTTGTAGGCTAAGAGCTCAGTGCCTTCTGCACTGTCCAGCCCCACCCAAGCCCTGCCCCAGCCCGAAGCAAGCTTTTAGGCTCTTGGTCCAAATGTGCTGATTTGGGAGAGCTGTGTCTGGTCTCTCCGTTTAGATGATGAGGTAACCGTGGGGAAGTTCTATGCCACTTTCCTGATACAGGACTACTTTAGGAAATTCAAGAAACGGAAAGAACAAGGATTGGTGGGAAAATACCCTGCGAAGAACACCACAATTGCCCTACAGGTGAATTGTCCTCTTGTTTTGTTTTCTTTTCTCACTAACAATGTTGCAAGCTTATTTGAAATACTAGAGAGCTGACTATTCGTGGTTGGGCAGTACCACAAGGATTTTGTTTAAAGTGAGATACTGCATACTCCCCCATATGTGGACTAGCCATTCCTGGGTCTTAAGGTAAGTGCTCCCCCACCTTGCCTTCTCTATTTTGCCTTGCACCTGCCGCTGGTTGGTCTGTGTGCAGGGGCCCCAGAATGGCCAAGGTAGGAGAGGAGCAAGTTCCACCTTCATACCCAGCCCCTCGGTCTTCTCCAAAGGCAGTATCCTCCAGGCAGGCCCACTTTCCCCACAGCCTGGGCTCAGGGTCTGGCTGCCTAGCAAATAGCTTTCCATCTGAACGCAAGTGCTTTGTTTTGTTTCTGTTTGTTCCTTACCCCACTGCTTGTTGGTTTTTGGTCCATTTCAGTAACATCCATCACTTCCTAGTGTGTATTCTGTGTGTGTGTGAGTGTCTGTGTGTATGTGTGCGCACATGTACGTGGTGTGTCTGTTTCTCTGTGTGCTCTTTCCTGATGGCTGTGAGGCTTGCTGTGCAAATGCTGCTCTGTCATGTCCAGGCCAGCCACTGGTCCCTCTCCTCTACTCTAGCCGAGGCCATGTGCCAGTCCCACCAAAGACCCAGAGTGTAATGTGGATGTGGTTTGCAGAATCGTCTGGTTCAACCAGACTCCATGCATTCAAAGGATGTAGAAGCCATGGTAAGCCTAAAGACCAAGTGTGCAAATGTGTGGAGAGAGAAGAGGGTCACAGTACAGATTTGTAGGAAGAAGGTCTATCAACAGTGGTTTCTCTGATGAAGAAAGCATGGCAAAAAGAGATAGAGAAAACATTCTAAGAATAGGGAGAGAGGAACTACAGAGCTCAACAGGTGCTGTGGTCTGTCACCTCTGCCACCTGGAGTGTTTTATTTAAGTCCAGCATGAACAAGATAAATTTTTCTGTTATAATTTTTGAAGTTTATACCAAAATTATTTTTATGTCTTTGTCGCATGTCTTAAATGTGACCTTGTTAATATGGTTTAACATAGAAAAATAGTCATTCACTTTTTTCCAGGGACAAATGCCTGGCTTTGTGTTCCAAGGGATGGTAACTATCAAAACAAAGACTTGTCTGTGATCTGGCTGTGAAGGAGAACATGAGTATAAGTGATAGTGAATGTGGAACGTGGGGTGTGTGTGTACATGGGAGATTAGTAGATGACCCAGCGTGATAGCGATGGCTGACTCTTGATGAAATCTGTTCTGCTCAGGTGGCCATGGGGACAAGAGAAGAGACATACCAGTAGGGCAATAGACACTCAGTCTTAAGACAATCTCTGAAAACCTCTGGTCTTTTCCGCTCTGATCATGTGTCCTTTTGATATTCAGTGAGTCAGGCCCAGTCAAATTGTCCATTGCCATCTCCAGCTGCAGGGTTTGAGTTAAGCTTCTTTACCTTCTGTTGATTAGGTCTATAAAAATGACAAGTTCCTCCTCAATTATAGTTCACAACTAGCCTTACACAAAGAAAACTGAAAAGATGTGGTTGCAGATTGGAATAGGTTTCTGGCTCATGCATTCATGGGAACAACATGGCCAAGTTGGCCACTACGAGAGGGACAGATGAAACCTTTGAAGGCTCTTCCCTCAGGGAACCCTCTGCCCAGGTGATGAGGCTGGCCAGATTTCTGAGTTCCGTGTGTATCCTCCTCTTAGAGAGAACTGCCTGATATTCTAGGAGCCTCGTCTATATTGTTGAACTGGACCTTCTGGAAGGAGAGCATGTCTTTCATAGATGGCTTGTATTATAATTTCCAATAGTCAGATTAGCTTTGTGTCATGAGACTCTTCAGTTTTCTTTGGCAGGCACTCATGTCCAGTTATTTGGACCCCTTCTTCACCCCCAAATTTCCCAATTAAGTGGTTTCAGTGCTTGCTCTGGTGGCTGGATAAAGTGTTTTGATGTTTAAGAACATGCATAAATAATACATTATTAATGACCACATTTGATGTATGGGTTTCACCAAGGTTTGACTTGAAGGTTCCAATGGTACTAACATTACATCTGTAGGTTGTGGGTTAAAGACTATTATGTTGTGTCCAAGTAAAGTTGAGAGGTTTTTTCATAAGCATTTTTCATTTTATTATTTATAGAAAGTTTTATTTCCTTAGTGAAATTCAAACATTTCTAGTTAGATGATATCAACACAATTTCACATGGTTCTGTTGGGAGTTGAGGCCAAGTATATAATTTACATTGAGTACATAGCCTAGAAAATTAAGTTGTGTTCCTAATCTTGACACATAAATTCTGAAAATGTGTTTGATGCTGAAACAAGCATTAAAATAGAAAAATTTTGTCTCCTTGAAGGATAATTTTAATTACATTTTTGGCTTCTTCTGCTATAGAAATGGCTTTAAATGTGATTTGTTATTCCACATTTAATTAGCATGAGGACACTTTTCTTTCTGCGTGGTGAAATATCACATGACAATGTAACAGTAAGGGAAGTGGGGCCAGCAGTGGGTGGAATGTGCTGACTGGGTATGTCCTGTTGAGAAGAGGACAACTTGCTTCTTCCCATGACAGGGTGCCACACAGCTCACAGATTGATTGTTAATGGACAGTGGAGCATGGCATCATGGTGTGATCAGAAGGGAGATATAGGCATGTGTGTGCTTGTGCTACGGAGAGTGCGGTCTGTCTGAAGAGCTTTCAGAACTGGCCCCAGTTCTCTGCACCCCTCTTCCACAGAAGAGCTTCCAATGACACACAGATGTGCTGTGCTGTTGAACTCTTGGGCTCCATCTGATCTCCCTGTGTTCAGACCAACTGCAGTGCTGCGTTCTCCATGAGGGGGAATGGCTTGGGGTGCTCCTGCTTCCATGTGTGGGAGGAGCTCAGCATCCAGTGTCCTCTGGCCTCTGAGATCTGAATGAGTGTGTAGTTTCCATCCATCCATCCACCCATCTTCATCATGAAAGCCAACCTTCTCTCCAGTCCTTTACAGAGGAGACCAGAGAGAAGCTACATCGGGCCTTTAATTTTCTCTCACTGATCACCTACATGCCATAGTCCCTTTAGTTTGACTCAATATTTGCTCTTCATCCATTTTGCTACATCCAAGTGACCTGCAAGTTTCCATGAGGAGTGAGGAATAAAGGAACACAGCCCTGTAGCCACAGGAACTCCAAGTCCCCTTCTAGGAATAGATTGCCCCTCGCACGGCCTAGTACACCTTTCAGATGAGGACTTCTGTGCAAGCTACAGGCACTGCTTAATCCAGTGTTCCATGGATAAGGCTTCTCTTTCCTTCCAAAATTCAAGCATTTCCTTTGTTCTTTGAAATGTGAGGAGACCTAGCCTCCCCTCCCAGATGGGAGCCCACCCACCTAAATGATGTGAAATTGTAGACTAGTTTTTTTTTTAACCTGTTTGAAAGCTGAATTTGAGGAGAACATTATTTCTGGCTATACAGAATTTAATTCTTAGGTTGAGTGACTTTAAAGCCTATGATACCCTGACCAGCCAGTGGATCAGGTGAGATGTGGGCAGTATTCAAGAAGTAAGTGACTCATAGTCCCAAATGTGCCTTGATGTACGTAACATTATCAGCAAGGCTGGGTGCATGAAGACAGGAAAATGGAATCCTCACAGAGATTCAGCCTGTGGAGGATCCTGCTGTCACGTCATCTTAGTTTGAAAAGTAGTGAGATTTCTTTTCCTTTTTTCTTTTTTCAAAGCATGAATCCACCTAAAGCCACATAAGGGCTTTTTTAAAAAAACATTTTTTTCCCTTTTAAATCTAAGAGGAAAAGATATGCTAACAGATGAGATTTCACTGGCTGATTCGTTTGTTTCAGATGCTTGAACGGATGCTTTAGAGTTTTCTGCCTGAGCTACGGCACCAAGCGGGTTAGTCGGAAGGCGTTTGTGGCTAAGGCCTTGAAAGGGCAAACTCTCTCGTGGGCTTATTTCTACTGACACAGCATTTCGGGAGAAATGCAGGCAAGAGCAAACCCAAGGCCCCGGGGAGACCCCTTCCAAGCAAGGCACTCCTCTGGAAGGCAGAAGCGGGGCGGGGCTCACCCGAGGAGCCATGGCTGCCTGTCGCGGACCCTGCTCACGGTGGCTTCTTTGAAGGGGAATGTACAAGTTTTACCAGTTTTCCCTTCCAAGCAGAGACTCAGAGAAAGGGAGAGAGAGAGAGAGAGAGAGAGAGAGAAAGAGCAAAGGAGAGGGGCAGCCGCCCCACAGAGAAATGAGATGAACCTAACTTCCTGATGCTGGCCAGTAAAAAAACGTACATGTAATGAAAAGAATAAGCATGCCTGCCTAAGGTGGGCACCTGACTCTCTTCCCAAGTCCTGCATCTCTAGTTTGCCCGAACTTCCAAAGACGGGCAGGCCCCTTGGCGCTGAGCTCAGAGTTCCTTTTATATGCCAGTTCGTCATGCCCTCCTGACCCCCTGGCCCTGCTCACTGCCATGACCCAGTGCAGAATGCAGTGAGAAGTGGACAGGCCGGGAGCCTCAGATACACCATTGAAACTAACACACACACCCGCATGCCAGAACCAATCCAGGCAGCACCTCAGGTTCCATCTTAACGCACCCGCGGGAAATGCCACCACACCCAAACCTCATCTAACATTGTTGTCTTTAATTCAAGCTCAGAGCCAGTCTGGGGATGCCCCTTTGGAAGCAGTGTGGTCTAGTTTCAAGGACATCGGGAGTCAGGGAACCTGGGTTTCTCATCCCAGCTCCAGTGTTCATTTGCTGCGTGACCTTGGGCAAGACACTTAACCTCTCTGTGCCTCAGTTTCCCCATCTGTAAAATGGGGGTAATAATGTCGACCTACCTCACAGGGCTGTTGTGAGGAATAGCTAAGTGATTGTAAAGCACTTTGAACGTATAAATGCTTATTATTAACACTACAACAATAATAATATCGTATGCCTGTTTACTACCAGAACTTTAAGAAATTCTTGTTTCTTTTCATCTCTTTTCTGTTACGTACATTAGTTATCCATTGAGAAGAGAATTGTCCCCTTTTTAAGATATGTAGGCAATTCATATCTTAAAAAAGGTGTAAACAGAAGTAACTCAACTCACATTGTAAGAATGGCAGGTTTTTTGCCCAAAAAGTTTAAGGACAGCTGATCTCAAATTCTCAGCTGATTCCAAGTCGGGGCTAAGGAGTTCATATCTCCAGTGCTGAGCTCAATATGCCCAGAGTGGCCAAGGAAGGTTTTCAAGTCAGTGTTCAAAAATAATCTGAACCCAGAGGTCATGAGGAAAAAAATCTAAAAACTGAAGTCTCTGAACTCTGTAGAGAAAAGCAGGGCTTATTATCCCCTTTCTCTTGTCCTGGTATACAGACTGCAGTGTGTATGTGCGTGCGTGCGTGCGTGCGCGCGCATGTGTGTGTGTGTGTGAGAGAGAGAGAGAGAGAGAGAGAGAGAGAGAGAGAGAGAGAGAGAGAGAGAGAGTGCGTGCGTGTGTATGCTGGGCAGGCCAGGGGTTGAAAATGAGGCAGAGAAGCTGGAGAGAGAACGAGAGAGCAGCAGACTCCAGACAGCCCTGCTCTTGGCTGAAGCGGTCCCCTGTGCAGGCACTCTGGGAGTGCGGGGCCTGGAAGACAAGCAGAGGGCAGTCAGGGAAGTCCTGAACGGGAAGCACACTCCGTCAGGCCTGTCCCAGGTACCAACTGGCAGGTCACTTCCCAGCCTGTGACATTTGTGTGCCTCTGACATTTGCCCATGAGCCACAGTTCGCTGCACCAGATAGAACGGCCTTCCTGGACTTCAGTGGACCTCTTGGCCTCGCTATGGGCACGGCCCCACCTCTGACTCTGTTCCTGTGCATGGACTATAGTAAGTCTAGGATCCAGCAACCAAAGGGCTAATGCCTGACCTAGCAGGGGCCTCTGGAACCCTACCTTTGTCTAAAGGCCTACTTCTGCTCTGATTGGGCTGTACCTGCGTATGTTAAGTTACAAGAATTTTTTGATAATTGTCATATCAACCCTGAACGAGAAGTTGGCCAGCTATGCAGGCACAGGTGAGGACCTAAGCCACCCACAGGCAGGTGACCACCATGTCTCTGACCCATCTCAGTGTTAAAAATATAGGCTCACCCCAGTCTCGAGGGTTCAGTGGGAGCAAGTATTTCTAGATCTATACCTAGAAAAGTCCTGAACAGTTTCAAAGGGTGGGGTTTTTTTTCCACACACCCACCCCATAAATAAAAGCTGGAAAATGGCACCTTTCTGGATAGGACATAGGGCATGGTTTAAGTAAGCAAGGGTGGGACATCCAGCCCACAAGCCATCTTGGGCCAGCAACATCATTGGATCTGGCCCAGGCAAGGTAACCAACACCTGTGAGTTAAATGGTTTGCCAAATACAGCTGCTAATTTTAAGCCAATACTGTTGTATAATCCGTGAAATCACCCTTGAAAGAAAAGTTGTTCCCCACCTCTGGTTTAAAATATCTAAGAGGACCCTACCCTTGGGCTTGGCCGCAATGCTGAGAAGCAGTGCTGGCTGATTGGTGGGCAAGGTTCCTTTATGAAAGAGAGCCAGAACCGTTAAAGCTACCTCCTGTTACACTCACAAACTGAACAGGGTATCCTGAAGCGTGGTTCGCAGCCAGGCTTAGAGAGTCTTCTGTCATTTTTCTTAAAACCAATGCTGGCAGAATAGTATAGTTTTGAGTGTACAGGAAGTTGTAAGCAACTCAAGTTTGTTGTAAGAATCTTCACAGACAGCAAACGTGGTACCCAGCGCCAAAATCTATAGTGCTAAACTCTTGTGCTCCTGGATAAAAGAAGTGATACAGACCAGCAGCCATCACAGGGAAGCAAAGCTAAGATCAGGCAGCAGGTGCTCTTCAAGTAGCACCAACTGCCACTTAAAAGCTTATTGGTAGGATTATTAGTATGGCATTTTATATGCTTTTGGGAAGCACTCTAAGAATAGTAATTGTTATGTTCAAAAGTGTTTGAAAAGATAGAATTAATGAAAAGTCAAGGCAAGTTATATTGTAGTATAATTCTTCACTGTAGCATGTTATTTAATAATATGCACCTAGGATCCTTCGGTAGCCTAGATGTGTCATAATTCAGTTATTTAGAGGAAGACGCTTGCCAAATAAAATTTCCAGTTCCCATGTGGGTAGGTACCTCATGAATCGTTTCGTCTTGGCATGTCTTAGACCTAAGAGAGGTGGCTGTTAGGAATAGCTGGAGGACACAGCCCTCTAAGGCCCAGGAAAAACAAGTAGAAAGACTAGCTCAAGACTCACACCACGGGAGGGGCAGCAGCAGAGAGTGAGCAGAAACGCAGGAAACCTGGATCGGGGAGGAATCTGCCGCTTGGAGAGATGTTGCTGCCCATAGAAGGGCGGACTGGACAAGGCACTCTCAGACATTTTGATCTCGAGACCCTTTTGTGTTCTTAAAAGTCATTGACTGTTGTGTATCAAAGTTTATTGTCTTGGAAATTAAAACAGAGAAATGTAAAACAACAAGAATATGCAAGCACAAACCAGGACAGTGTAGTCTTTGAAAAATCTCGCTGCACCCTCATGAGAGAATAAAGGTATACATGAAAAAGAACATCTGGTACGATGCAAATAACAGTGCCTTTATCAGTCCCTGAAGGTGTCTTAGAATGCCCCACAGTCCCTGGGCCACACTTGAAAATCACTGGTCTCAGAGAGTAGTCCAAAATCCCCTTAAAGGCACAGGATGCTGGAGACTTTTAGTGGTTCCATGTTCCAAAGGTACCTGCAGAGCGGCACTGCCCCTACAGGAGCCCTCCTCCCCTCCATGGCACCCATCTGGACCTAGGGCTGCCTGTGCCCCTGTATGTCCAGCTAAATCCTGTGGCATGGCCCTATCTCACTACTGCTATCTGGAGAAATGATGGTCTCCAGTAGTGCATGGTAGAAATTGTTTTGTTTTGGTTTTTTTTAAATCTCAGCTTCTGCAAGTAACACACCTCAGATGACGGATGTATGCCAAGCATAGGACCAGTTGCAGTGACAGTTTGTGATCATCTGCCATTTCTATGCTGATGTAAAGATATAAGAGCCCCACTAAGCTAGTCAAAAAAAAAAAAAACCTTGAGTGAATGTTGAGCCTTGATTTCCACATTGCTTCCCCAAGTCATGAGTGACTTTTTCTGGGTGGTGGTCAAGCTGAGCATTTAGGAGGGGCACAGTAGTGTAGCATCTTGGGAAGAGCATCCACAGTCCTAGCTGGGTCCTTCATTAGTTTGGCCATGTAATTTAATTGAATGGGCATCATCTCTTGTCCTTCCCCCCAGGATCTAGTGGGATGTCAGTATATGAGCTCATAAGGACAGAAATGTGATGCTGTGGCAATGGAATTTGTGACTGATAGCTTCTGCTGAACCGAAATTCTATGTAACACTTTCTTCATTTTCTGGGAACTAACAGAAATTTATCTGATTCTGGTGTTAAAATTGCAACTGTGAGTCAAGGTGTAGGGGGGTGGTGTGCAGCTCTGTGGTAGACCACTTGCCTAGAGTGCAGGAGATCCTGAGTTCAGTCTGTAGCACCAGGGGGACAGGGACGAAAATCTAGGAATCAAGATGAGGCTGAAGTAGATAGGTCTGTCATTGTTTGCCATAAAAGTCATAGATTACTTAAGTAAATTTTGCTTATACATGTCCTTGAGCCACACAACCCCTCACTACTCCAGGGTGACTCTTGGACATTATGTTACTGCAACTTTTCTTTGAGAGTAGGAATCCCTGAGGATGACTAATGGAGTGTTGTGCCCATGACTCTAACCCTTTGTATCTGACACACAGACTGTTCACAATGGACACAAAAGCCACGCCATGACATTTTCCCTGGAGGAAAGCAATGACAAAATAAGGGTGTGCTCCTGTGTGTGGTGGAGGCGGAGGACAGCTTGTAGAAGAGCGAGTTTATTCTATAAGAATTTAATCTCTATTTCCATCTTCTAATGGAACTAGTCTAAAATTGTTCCCTCTGAGTATAGGCCAACTCTTGTGAAACAGTTAACCAGAAGCTGTCATTAGCGAGGTGACTGTGTGCAGGGCCAACATGCTGAGTGAAGCCTGCCTGTGATGGAGAACAGGCTCCTTGGCTGGAGTCTGAAAGCCTGGCGCCCACGTCCTGAAGATGAATGGGCTGGCCCAGTCCCCACTGGAGACTTGCCTCTCTTTCCTCCACTGCTACAGCGTAGGTTCAGTGTGGGTCTCTGGGTAACGTATGGTGAGTGTGAGTGTGTGTGTGTGTGTGTGTGTGTGTGCTGTGGCACAGCTTTGAGACCTGGTTCAGTGTGGGTCTCTGGGCAACGTATGGTGAGTGTGTCTGAGTGTGTGAGTGTGTGTGTGTGTGTGCTGTGGCACGGCTTTAAGACCTGGTTCAGTGTGGGTCTCTGGGCAGCATATGGTGTGTCTGAGTGTGTGAGTGTGTGTGTGTGTGTGTGTGTGTGCTGTGGCACGGCTTTGAGACCTGGTTCAGTGTGGGTCTCTGGGCAACGTATGGTGAGTGTGTCTGTGTGTGTGAGTGTGTGAGTGTGTGTGTGTGTGCGCGCGCGCGCGCGCTGTGGCACGGCTTTGAGACCTGGCAGGTAACTGCCATATCTGATAGAGATCAGAAAGACAGGCATCAAAAACACTGCAAATTCATCCAGGTAGGAGAAACTTAACCCTAAAATTGGGCAAGAGAAAGGAATTTAAATGAATGTTCATATTTGATCTCAAAATGCCATAATTTTATGCTGTTGCTTCAGAAGTATTTAGAAAGATTTTATAGAATTTTTTGAGACTTAATCATTAAGTAGAGTGAAATCTGTAAAATTCCAATTAAATGGTGTCTAAAATTTAAAGCAGCAGTCTACAGACAAAGCACCAACTTTCGTTTTTTAAAAAAATATTTATGATAACATCTAGCATTTTAAAATCAACCAGAAACTAAGCTTGATTCTGTTTAACATTTTATAAGATTGGACATCTTAAAACAAGTCAATAATGTTTATATTTTATAATAATTCTGTGTTTATTTGAAACCATAATTCTACTGTGATGTTAATTGAGTGACTTTATATGGCTTTGTGTTGGTTTAAGTGCTAATGACCACACTTCAAATTAAAATATTTTGCAGAGGTGGACACAGACATGAAACATGAAAGAATAGATAATTTTACTGATTGTAAAGTGTTTATTTCAAGAAAAAAAAATGTTCTTTTTAGGCTTGTAAAAGAACAAGTAATTTTTCCAAGGGTCTAAGACAGTTGTTTGTACTTTTTAGAACTGGAACTTGTGCCTATGGAATTTTTAGAGCAGCCTAAGCTACCTTTTAGCTTGATATGTGTGCTAGAAAAAATTCATTATCATGTTTTGTGATATGTAATAAATTCAGGGTGCTGTGCTTATGCTTCAATTCAGTTCTAGTTTGGGAACATCTGTGTCCCTTTTTACCCAGGTCACATGTGAAAGAGCAGAGTCAGTGTGACTCTTACCAGTTGTGCTGGGTCCTGTGTGGAACAAGCAAACTAGAATCATAATTTCTAGCCTTCTGTTTTCATGTCTGGGAAGAGTGATGCTTTCTTTCCTCCTTTAATGTCTCTTTTATAAATATGTTTCACTATTTGTCTTGGGAAGTGGTACCTTGGGCCACCTCTCAACTTTCTCCATTTATGTTGCAAACGAATTTCTCTGTCCATGTCTGTTTGCTGCACTCTCTTGTTGATTGAATCCTAATCTTGTGTATCACTGAAGACATGCTGGAGGCAGTTTTGTTTTTATTATGCAATTATGTTATATGTGTATTTCAGTGAAATGTCAACCCGTCAACAGAGGATGATGTTAAAAATTATCCAAATAAATAGTTTTCTATTTCTTTTAATCAGACCTAGTCCAATAGTTGAATGGCAGTAAATAGATTTGTCTACTGTTTAAACTCAGGAGTGTTCCTGGCCCCGACTGCCTTGTAACATGGATTAATGTGCATAATTTACTTGAGGTGTTGACCATAGTACACTGTCACTCGTGTTTATTTTTGAAGGCAGCTACAGGTGTCAAAGCCTTGTGTCTTCCTGCGCAAACCTCAGATGTATAAATATGTATATATTCCCCATTGATTCAAAATCAGACAATAAGACCTTTGTTTAGATTATCCTTTGATAACTGCATCCCAGGAAACACTCAATAAATGGATTGCAGGCTGGTCAGCACTGCTGGGAACAGCCTTTCTTCACACACTTACAGCTGTGCTACAGAGAGCTTCAACCAACATGGCATTAGATTTGCCTTTGTGATGTTCCCATAGGATGGCAGGTGGGTTTGCCTTAGAATCAGATGACTCCTTAGGCTCACGCAGATGTAGTGAGGACAGGGAAAGTGTGTGCGCCTGTGTACATGTGTGCATCACATGCCTGTGATCAGAGGGAGAGGAGAACAAAAGGTAGCTTCACTGACCTCACTAAAAACTAGAACAGTTTTGGGTTGAACCTAGGATATGCCTGTATTTCCCTTGCAAAACTGTTGTATTCCTAACACTTTGATTTCTGCCACTTCTTTCACTGCCAAGTCATGAAATAGAGGGCCCTGCAGAAGGAGTTACAGAGGGGTTCAGGTCACATATAGCTGGTATGCCATTTTAACAGAATCATCGTAGGCTAATGTTCTCAAGGACAAAGTTATTTTTATAAAGGGCCTCTTGGGAAGTTCCAGTGTGGCTTTACACTCTAACATCACCATTACCGATGGTCCGCAGAGCAGTTTTGAGGATCCTTTCATTAAGGGTCCAGCCTTGCTGCTTCTGATACTGCTGCAGCCACTGTCCCTCCCCCTTCCTGCCTCATACCACTGCCAGGTGTCCATCTCACCGTGTGCATGTTTCAGGCATGGTTTGTACTTTGTCTGTGTCCTTGCTATAGCTCCAACAAGAGTGTTGAGGAAGGGTAGGGAAATGTTCTTCTCCCCTGAGGACCCATCAACTCTGTTGGCCAGTTCTCCTTTGCAAACCATCCTGAGGTTGGGGCCTGTGCTGTAGTTAAAGACCTGCCCGGTCAACCTTTAGATATCCTGGCAGCTCTTGGCTGGTAAATGAATGGGTGCTGCCTGTGCTCAGGACCATGGATCGGGGACAGAAGGGAAATGTCTCTTCCAGATGGCAAGTCTTTTGTAGAAAAGTATAGAGTAGTTGCATAGTTCCTGTTAGCCTTTAAGTCGTCATGCTTTCTATCTCCAAGTTTATGGTCAAAACTCCATCATTTTTCCAGATCCAAAGACCGCACCTTTCCCTACCTATGGTCCCTCAGCATTGGAGAATGTTTGCCTAACAGAGTAGTGAGTGTGATGGTAGAAAGACTTCTCTCCGGCTCTCTCCTAAAGATTTGAGTAGAGTAAAAAAGTCCAGCCGCAGGGCCTTGGGTGAAAATGTAGAACTTCTGGGAGGGACCAAGCAGATCCTCCAATGTGTCCTGATGAGTACTCAGTTTGCTCCCAGGCTGCAGGTCAGGGCACCAGTGATGGCCATAGAAGTCTGACTGCACAGTAGTGCAGGTCTGTGTGCTCGTCTGTCTGTACCACCGTGGCCTGAGTGTGTTGGTGATTGCAGTGTGTTGTGTCACTCACTGTTCCATGACTTTACAGCAGAGCCAGTGGCCCTGATACCTGTTGGTCTGCTTGCTCCAGTACCTAGGCCATCTCATTCATCTTAGATACAGCCAGGTCATCCTTGTCACTCTCTCTTTAGAACTGCCAGGCTAGGCTTCTTGCTCTGCTTAGGGCCTAAGAGATGGCTCTCATCAAGTGATCCTTCTCTGAATTTGGACATAAGGACCTGTGCCCATGGCCATGGCAGACCTTACTACGAGCAACTGGACAGAGCTCCTTGCAAGTAGGGATATTTGCAGAGGGGCTTATTGAGTAGCAGGCCTTAAGCATCCAAGCTGGACCCTTGTAATCTCAAGACCACACCCTGCAACCCTTAGGGTACTTTCAGTTACATTCAGTGTGACAGTTCCTGGACTGGCCTTTGGAGAAGGCTTCCTCTCTCACTACTGAATTGGACAGGAACAAAGCCAAAACCCAGGCTGAACCAAGACTCCATGTTGTCTAACCTATTATGCTGTTTTCCTTGATGTAGGCGGGATTAAGGACACTGCATGATATTGGGCCAGAAATCCGGCGTGCTATATCCTGTGATTTGCAAGATGATGAGCCAGAGGAAACAAAAGGAGAAGAAGAAGATGTATTCAAAGTAATTATTCCACACCTAGTTTCACACTGGCCACCTGGAAATAGTGAGACAGGACTCTGGTTGGGGCATTTAATGATCCACAGAAGAGTCTGGAGAATATAGACCAGCTTCAGGGTTTAGAGAGGCTTGTAGATCATGCCTCTCCCTCCGCCCCTTCCTGCCCTCCAGTGCCTCTTCTAGGCCAGGCCAGCTTCTTTCCCAAGTTTTCCCTGTCCCAGCTGTCAGCTGCTGAGGAGCTGGTCCACAGCCTCTGGCCAGTGTGGAGGAGCATCACGTCCTTCCAGCAGCTGTCCACCACTCTTTCCTTTCCTTTCCTGAGGCAGCTCCTTGACTTGCCAGCTGGCCCTCAGCCTTCAGGCCAGAAAACAACCTTACTTAACATCCCCTCACAGGGCACACATCACCTCGACTCAGAGCAACTGGAAGAGTACATTCAAGTGACAGCCAAGAGTTCGCCCCCCAGCTCAGGAATTGGTAACCTTCCTCATTTCAGGGTACCAACTGCACGTGAACTATAGTGCCACCCTGACCGTTGAGATACTCAGATTGGTTTTCAGGGAACCTATGAAACTTACCTATAATTTGTAAATTTCATGTAGAAAAAAATTACCTAACATAGCTAGCCTGCATCAAATACTTGTTAAATTACCTGGTGTTGTCTCCCATTATTTTGCAGAGAAATGGTGCCCTGCTTGGAAACCATGTCAATCATGTTAATAGTGATAGGAGAGATTCCCTTCAGCAGACCAATACCACCCACCGTCCCCTGCATGTCCAAAGGCCTTCAATTCCACCTGCAAGTGATACTGAGAAACCGCTGTTTCCTCCAGCAGGAAATTCGGTGTGTCATAACCATCATAACCATAATTCCATAGGAAAGCAAGTTCCCACCTCAACAAATGCCAATCTCAATAATGCCAATATGTCCAAAGCTTCCCATGGAAAACGGCCCAGCATTGGGATCCTTGAGCATGTGTCTGAAAATGGGCATCATTCCTCCCACAAGCATGACCGGGAGCCTCAAAGACCATCCAGTATTAAAAGGTAAAGCTGGTTTACGCTAATATAGTGTCTGACTGTGTCACAACCATCCTGTGGAGTAAGGAGCATCTCCTTCCCTGGGCTCCAGCACATGGAGGCGATACCTGTAGACATTTACATTAGAACCTGTGAGTGTCACTATTGGGCTCCTGGCTTCTCCACATGCCAACCATGTGAGGGACCTAACAGAAAAGGAACCACCCACCATCCTAAATCTTACTATGTGGAATGACCCCTAACACTGCAGCAGCCACCAAATTCACTCCCCACTCCCCTAGTTGTGTCAGCATATCTAGGGGTTGGCAAAATTCTTCTAGAAAGGGCCAGAGAATAAGTGTTTTAGGCTTTGAGGACCACACAGTCCCTCTTGCAGCTACTCGACTCTGCTGTCAGTGGTGTGAAAGCAGCCCAAGCTGTACTTAACTGAACAGTAGTACGGCTGGGTCTCCGTAAAACCATAGGCACGGATGCTGGAACCTGAATTTCATGTATTCACACTGGATGAAGTAGTTTCCTTCTCTTCATTTTTTCTGTGCTTTTATGAGTGCAAAAACTGTTCCTAACTCATGAACTATACAAAAGCCCACTTTTGATGGACACAGCATAGCCTGCCCACCCCTACTCTGGGAAGCCACCTGATAGCTGCACTTGAAATGTTGTTGGAAATATTTAACTTGTATTTTCTGTTCCCTCTCCTGTTACGCCATTCCCGGATAGAACCCGCTATTATGAAACTTACATTAGGTATGTGGTCATTGCTTACGTTTTTGTGTTAAATACTGTGGTGGCATGTCACCAGCTGGGCTCTCTGAGTGCTGAGAGATGAGAAAAACATCACAGGGCCAAGTAGCCTAATAGATCTTCCTAGATCAGAGCTATGGATTAGGGTTGGAGGTGGTTGTCTAAATATGTGTCACCTCTGTTGCCATCCAAGGACTGGTAGCCACAAACCAATTGTGCCCAGGGACCCAAACTTTGTAGCTGGGAAACTCTGGTTACTCTGTGAAATCAGGACTTTTCATGGAAGCTTAGGAAAAGCATGACTCAAGCTTCCTAAAGACCAGGCACCAGATCTTTACCTACCTGGTCACCTCTCCCATAGCCTTCAACTTCTGTGCCATATATTCCACTCCACCTGTGTTGGCCTGCATTGAAATGTTAGCAGTATGGTCATTTTATGGAGCAGGGGAGGACGGGTGTTCTGGTTTCATTAAGGTCAGAAACACCAGGACTGAGTAGGGTACGAGAGAGTGAGGCACTCTAAGGAAGCATTGTTCTACCTTTGGAAAGAATGTTGATGTCCCTGGGCCCACTTGCTGTGTCCTGAGGGTTGAAGTTAGGAGAAATTGAGTTGCGGGGAAATGGTATGACAGCCATGGGCAAGGCAGACTTTAAAAATTCTGCAGATGTTTTCCATGAGAGACTCCTCTGCGACATTGTACCAAAGCTCATCTGGCCTTCCTAGTTTGCTGTGGTGAGAAATCAGTAATGAGGAGGCCTAGTCGCTGTCCCAGCTGAGGCAGGTTATCAGAGATGGCCCGAGAGCCTAGGCCTTTCCTGAGACTGCCAGCCACTGCACGGTGCACCAGATCCATCTTCTTGTCTGCCCTCCACATGACATTTTTGACTTGGCACTGAGGTTCCTAAGCACAGCAATTTGGCTCTGGCATCAGGCAGGCTACTAAAAGACACACATGTACATGCACATACATGGAACATCCTTGCTAGAGTCCTGTCCCACGCCACTTGAGGCAGGTGTGCCAGGGCAGAAGCCAAGACCTCCTTGGGAAGACCACATGCTGTGTGCCACCTTCCCAGGATCTCAGCTCTCTCTCTCCCAACCGCAGATCCGACTCAGGAGATGAGCAGTTTCCAACTATTTGCCGAGAAGACCCAGAAATACACAGCTACTTCAGGGATTCTCACTGCTTCGGGGAGCAAGAATACTTCAGTAGTGAGGAGTGCTATGAGGATGACAGCTCTCCCACCTGGAGCAGGTGAGGGGCTCTGGCTTGTGCCACCTCTCTCCCGACCCCTCCTCTCATCCCATCAGAGCCATGTACAGTATTCTCTGAAAAGCAAAGCAGGAGCGTAGGTTCCAGCCCCAGGGAAACGAGGAAGGAGGAACAGACCAGAAGAGGAAGCAGAGGCTGGCCTCACACCTGCTGTACTGTTTCATCAGGGGCCTCGGAGGCCTCTCAGTAAGGGCACAGCAGCTGCACATGATGTGGCTAGTTAGTGCCTTGCCATTAGACCCCCATCTTCTAAGAGATGAGCTTTGATTTAGCTAATGTAGGAGTCCATCCTGGGGGCTCTCTTGGCATGGTGGTCCAGCCAGCCTGTAGCTGGGCCAGGTCTCAGTGAACAGCTCCAGCTTCGTGCCCACTTCAGGGGATCTCCCTGGAGAGGAGGGGCAAGATGTAAGGGCAGCAGCCCCTGGAAGAGGTGCCTCTCACAGCTGTGCCCTGCAGAAAGCATGTTGGTGGCTAACATAGGCACTGTGCTGCAGTACATACAGCAAGAATTGGAGGGGCAGAAAGGCCACCTAGCATTTTCTTTAAGCTGGGTCTCTCCATCTCTCCATGCCTGGAGACCAGATGAAGGCGTATTATGCTGAGGTCATGTCCTGTACCTGCTCCGCATCCTGACCTCCACCTGTACTCCATCTGCTCTTTTCCTCCACCTCCCTCAAACACCCATCTGTCCCGAGTTACCAATCCCAAGCCCACTGGGCCCGCCCCATGTCTCCTTCTTTAGGATCTTGTCCACATGTGGTCCACTGGCCATCTCTGTTGGCCCCCTTCTCCCTCTTTCAAGTTCCTGTATTAGGGCCTTGTTCTTTATTTTCCTTCCTGGAGTTGAAATGTGCTCCTGTAACTCACCAGAAAAACCCAAACAAAAAAGCAAACCACTTCGGAACATGTCACGTGGTGCTCTCTTCCGTCATGACTCCTCCCTTCTCTTAAGCTTGCACTCAGTCTGTGCACTTGTGTCATTATCTAATCTCCTTGCAGGACCATGTTCCATCCCTCTTTTTGTCCCCACTCCCAGCCTGGCACCTCAAAGATGAAAGGCTTTCAACACACGGGTCTCCAGGAAGAGATAAGTGGCATATTGTCAAGCTGACAGGACACCTGTGATCCACACCTGCCCTGCCTAAGGCTGGCCAGGGTTGGGAATTCCTAGCGTGTCATGCAACACAGGCATCTAGTCGTCCTTAGCCTTTCTGCCATGGACTTTGATCTCCGTGTAGAATCTTCCATGATACTGAGAACCTGACTACTGCGTACAGGGGCGGGGGGTACTGTTGACAAGGCTCTGTCAAGGCTAAATGACAGGGCTTACTTATTACCCAGAATCTCATGTGTGCTTTCTTTTTGGACCCTTTCTGGCTGCTAGGCACAACTACAGCTACTATAACAGGTATCCAGGCAGCACCATGGACTTTGAAAGGCCTCGAGGCTACCACCACCCCCAGTGCTTCTTGGAGGATGATGACTCACCTGTTGGCTATGATTCACGGAGATCTCCAAGGAGACGCCTACTACCTCCCACCCCACCTTGTGAGGCTGAATTTCTTGTTTTGGGGGAAGCTTCCCCAGAGAACAGTATAACTCTCCTCACCCGCCCTGGGATGGGGCAGATTTGTCCTGTCGTATTAGGGGCTGTTAGTCCTCAAGACCAGTCCCTTGGGAGGAAAGCATATCGCCATTCCTTTTTCTTGTCTGTGCCCCTGTGATGGAGCTTGATGCATTTCAGCTCTGTTCATGGCTGGAGAATAGAGAGGGACAGTACACAACCCTGAAGTCTCACACACACACATCACAAGGGGCCTTCTGTGTGCATGGAATTGCTTTTGAGCCTGGGGTCCGTCCTGAGAGGTAGGCCATACATCTAGGAACTTTTGTTGCTATCAGCCCCATCCCGCCCGCGGCAGGGAAGCAGAGCCTCTGAGAGGGATGTCTCAGATGCAGAGCTGCTTGTCCAGGCCATCTCACAACCCCTTGCCTCAGATGAGCACCCAGGGGAGTTTGGAGTCCATCTCCCCAGCCCTACCCAGAATATTCTCCTTCCCTCATTTACTCATCTGAGTGCCGGGTCCATCAGAGCTTCTGTTCGTGGTGTAGGTTTAGGCCATGGTGGTTACCTCTAGGATAGGCACTCCCATTCTAGAGCCCGTGACCACCTCTTGCCAGGGAAAGCACTCTTGCTTTCCTCCTGTGACAGTGTCATAGCTGCTGCCGTCAGACCTGGGTCACACCACGCAGGTTAACTGGGCTGGGGAAATATGCAGACCCATGGCCCCTGCCAGCTTCCAGTACTTGGTTTAATTTTGGACACATGGGCATTTGGATGATAGTTAAAGAATATCCAGTTCTAAGGTGTCTAAGGAATGAAGCTTCAATGTGAGCAGGACTCTATAATCAGTAATAGCTGAGACCAACCAAAAATAGCTGAGCCACAGTGGCTCTCAAGCCTACTGCCCACACAGCAGAGCGTGGTTGGGTGATACCTGGGGCCCTGTGCCTCATCCCAGCTGTCACAGCCTCTGGGGAGTGTAGTCAGACCTATTTCCATAGTTAATATTTAATTGTGCAGCCCAACCCCAGACACATGCTGCTGAATGGAGCCATGCTATTGCCTCACAAATACTGGATGAGGTGCATGCAGGTGAGGCTGGCAGACCCCTTGCCCTGTGGTCTCCACTGCCTCCTTGGACCTGCTTTTGCATAGTCACCCAGAAGACACGTACATTGCCCACCATCCACATACAGCCCAGCCCCTCACTCGGAGCCTGGGTGGGCAGGCACAGCTACCCTCACCCACCACCAAATAATGTCCTAATTACCTTTTCACTACTGGAACATTATGGCAGACATCTACAACTTAAGGTTTATTTTAGCTCATAGTTTCAGAAGGTCTGTCTACTCTTGAACACCCAGCAATGGTAGAAGTTTCTGGTGGAGGCCTAGCTGGAGAAAAGTTGTTGTTCATCTCTGGGGGACATGAAGCAGTATGGGTAAGGAGGGGCAGAGCTAGCATATACCCCTCTAGGTCTGGTGCCAGTGATCCACCTGTTCTGGGTCAAGCCCCAATGTTTTGTACTCTCAGACCAGGCTTCACCTCCTAATAGCACAGGAGGTCAATGAATTAACCCTCTACCCATGACTGAGTCACTCTCCAAATGTAAGGCTTCTGGGGAACATTCCAGATCCAATCCATAACGAGGTAGTTTTCAGCTCAGGCCTAACCCCACCCCTCTGGTTGTGTTTTCAACCGCTCGGTTTTAGCTCCTCCTCCAGGATTGCTACAGAGCACACCAGATGAGGGGAGGTGGAGACCTGTTCCAGTCACGGAAAGGCACCGTGTGCATGACACTGATGCTTGTTTTCCTATTCTGCTCCAAACTTACGCTCCCAGATCTCAGGTCCTGGTTAGTGCTGAAAGGAGGCCTGTCCTCTCGTGGTGTACTGTCTAATGAGGCTCCTGAGGCATTCAGGGTCTTTCTGATGCAGGCAGCTGTGTTCTGCATGGGCAGCTAAGGAGGCTCCAGCATGTCCCCAATGCATGAGCATTGGTTCTGAAACCATTGTTGGCTCTCTGCCTCTTTCCTTTGGGCTGTGGCCAGCCAAAAGCTCAGCTGCTGTTCATTGCAGACTCATTTCCAGAGCTTCATCTGCAGCCCTGGGATGCCTGGGAAACCTCCTGGAGGCCAGTCCCTGCAATTTTCCAGTATAGGAATTTGAGGCATGTGGAGTTTTGCTGGAGGCTGGAAATGCCTCATGAACTTAGAAAGCAGAGGTCAAGGAAGAGGTGATTCAGACAATGTAGCTGCTGCTTTGCAGACTACAACTGGGGCTCTCTGAAGTGAAGCCCACCCAAGGCAAAAGAGGCTTTTGGGAGAAAGGTCTCCGATTCTGTTAAGGAGCCCAAAATTCAAACTAATCTCCCAGGCCTAGTGCTTTGTGTAGCTGAAAAGCTAGGACTATCTTGCCATTGCTCCTCTACAGAAGCCCCTATTCAAAACAGACCTCAGCAGGTGGGCCTGCTTTTACACCATTCCCTTGATTCTTGGGTGGCAGAAAGGCTGGGTTTTGCCAGCAAGAGTTTGCTTATTGCCTGCTGCGCTGATCAGGGGCAGATAAAATCTTTTCTTTAAAACAGAGGTATAAGCACTGGCCCGCAGAGACAGTCAGGGTGTCTGGAAGGCAGTAGCTGGACCATGAGGGAATGTCTGCGATTCTAGAATGACTTCTGTGCTTGCTCCTTATAAATCGGCCAACCAGGGCTTCTGAGCCAGCGCAGATATCCTCTGGCCTGCCTGAGAACAGGCAAACAAGTAGTTTTGCTTTAGTTTGCATTTTTGTTTTGTTTTGTTTTGGTTTGGTTTGGTTTGGTTTGATTTTGGTTTGTTTTGGAGACTGGGTTTCACTCTATAGTACAGGCTGGTCCTGAACTCACTGTGTAGCCCAAGTAGGCCTTGAACACATGGCAATCATCCTGCCTCGGCCTTCCAAGTACTGGAATTACAGGCATGTGCCACTCTGGCTTATGTGATGCTGGGGAAACAAACCCAGGGCCTTGTGCTTGCCGGGCAAGCACTTTAACCGCTGAGTTACACCCCCGCAGCACCAGGAAAACATTTAAAAGTAGTAAATGTTTACATTGTTGAAACATCCCCAATCTGAGCTACTGCCCTCCTTTTCCTATCACAAAGCTAAGAGAGTGGGAGGCACACTACATAATTCCTTCTCTTAGATTGCTTCTTCCTGGGGCGCCTCTGACTGCTGACAGATGGGGTCCTGACAGAACCTGCTTCACCAGGCATGTGCTTTACTTCCAGCCCACAGGAGATCCTCCTTCAACTTTGAGTGCCTGCGCCGGCAGAGCAGCCAAGAGGAGGCCCCTCCCTCACCTGCCCTGCCACATCGAGCAGCCCTGCCTCTACACCTAATGCAGCAGCAGGTGAGCAACCTCCTAGCCTTGCCCGGCCTTGGCTCCACATACCCTTCCACATGGCCACCAGTGCCTGGAGGGAAGAAGCAGCCCTTCACTCACAATGTGGCTCAGTCCTTGGATCAGCCCTGCCAAAGAGACCCTGCAAGCCCTAATCTGCTGTTGCTCCACAAGATGCTGGGACTAGGCAGCATTTGAATCCAGTGCCAACTTCCAAACCCATTCATTCTCTTAACACCTCTTCTCATTGGGGAAGATAGTAAGACAGTCCAAACCCCAGGAAGCTGCATCCATTTGCATATTCCCCAAATTCCACAGGGCTCTGTGTTTGTTCGAAGAGGTGATGCCTTCATTAAGACACATTCACAGAATCCTCTGTGGGTGGGCTCTGTGGTCACAGAGCCAGTGAGCTTCCATCTGCCCACAGGCCGTACAGCTGGGCAGAAGGCAGACCACAGTCTAGAGCGCACCACCAGGGCTCTGCTTCAGGGACTGGAACGCAGTTCTTCTTCTTTCAGAAAATATCAGACATACTGTATGTGGGGGTGGGGGGTAGGGTGGTCAAGGAAAATCCCTGCATAGCACCCAGCCAGTCAGTGAGCAGAGGTCTCTACAGGGTTCTTACTCAGGGTCCTGAACAAATGAATGACCACTTAGGGGTGATTTTAGATATTTCTATTTGAGTCTTATCAGCTTTTAACTTCTCTGCTTATACTCCTAGTGGTAATATTTATTTCTGTCTCATATCATCATGGAAGGGCAAACCTTTAGAATGCCCAACTCACTGGTGGCCATCAATCAAGCAGGCACAGAGGTCTCTAAGGGGCATGTGCTCCACGTGGAACAGGCCCAGGTGTTGTTTGTCCCAGCTGCCCCTCTGGTGGCTGTGAGTGGCTGTGGCTTCCGGTTGGGCCCGGACCCATGTTGTGTAACGCAGACAGGCCTCAGCACCCTTCTCTGTAGAATGGGCATCCCAGTATCTGCCATGATAGACTTGTGAGAAGCTTGGCCCAGTGCTCCAGGACATACAGAATGTAGGTTATAGGACTGGAGCAGGGAGAACCAGCTGTTTTCCCATGTAAGCAGAATCCTTGTTTTTTTTCCTGAAAATCCCAGAGTGACCTGGGTGGAATGTTTACACACCACAGCTTGTTCATCTTCCTGAGCTGTCATTCTGGAGCAATAGTATGAACTAGAAACTGAAAACTGGGTATGGTTGTAGGAAATGGTGTGTGTGTGGGGGGGGGGGTGGTTAGGGGTACGACAGTAGGAAGGCACACTTCTGCCAGCTCACTTTGTTTTCTCCTGTGTGCACATGTCCTGTAGAGCCCTCAGAGGGAGCAGCCCTGTAAAGCAGTGCCTTTGTGCTTGCCTGCTTTGCCTAAAGGGGCACTAGGCCCTCTGAGGACATCCTTCTTCCTTCGCCTCCTCCCTCTCTCTAGATCATGGCCGTTGCAGGCCTCGATTCAAGTAAAGCCCAGAAGTACTCACCGAGCCACTCAACCCGGTCGTGGGCCACTCCTCCGGCAACCCCTCCGTACCGAGACTGGACACCGTGCTACACCCCCCTGATCCAGGTGGAGCGATCAGAGTCCCTGGACCAGGTCAACGGCAGCCTGCCATCCCTGCACCGCAGCTCCTGGTACACGGATGAGCCCGACATCTCCTATCGGACTTTCACACCAGCCAGCCTGACTGTCCCCAGCAGTTTCCGGAACAAAAACAGTGACAAGCAGAGGAGCGCAGACAGCTTGGTAGAGGCAGTGAGTATAACTCTCAGCCGAGGGAGGGCAGGCCACAAATGGGAGAGGTGAGCCATGGAGCACCAACTAGAGAGCAGGGAGGGAGGGTGAAGAGGAAGGTGGCCTTGGAGCCATCTGCCTGGGTCTGACAGTGCTAGGGCAGGAGTGGTATTAGGCCTGCAGGAAAGCCAGTGACCACTGCTGAGACTCAGGCAGTGAGCCACACCACCCTTACGTGCACTCTTCCAGTGAGTGTAACTGCTCTGTCCTACCTGTTCCCCCAGTGAGCATCACTTTTGTTGGGCCTTGTGTAGCTTGCTAGCACCATGACATTTTCATAGATGAAGTCGCTTATTTAGTCACATAGGAGGTCTAGTCAACACGACTGGGCTGAGTCTCTAAAGTACATCATGCACTTAGCACTCCAGAGGATCTGTCTGCCACTCACACCTCAAGACTTATAATGCATGCATGCCATTGGTCCTTTTTCCTGCACAGGTCCTGATATCCGAAGGCTTAGGACGCTATGCAAGGGACCCAAAATTTGTGTCGGCGACAAAACACGAAATCGCTGATGCCTGTGACCTAACCATTGATGAGATGGAGAGTGCAGCCAGCACCCTGCTCAGTGGCAGTATGTGTCCTCGAGCTAATGGGGACATGGGCCCTGTCTCACTCCAGCAGGACTATGAGCTCCAGGACTTTGGTCCCGGCTACAGTGATGAGGAGCCAGACCCTGGGCGAGATGAGGAGGACCTGGCGGATGAAATGATTTGCATTACCACCTTATAGCCCCAGCAACGGGCAGACTGGCTCTGGCCTCTGGTGGGGCTCAGGAGGGCCAGGGAAAAGTGCCTCATAGTTAGGAAAGTTTAGGCACTAGTTGGGAGAAAAATATTCAATTAGACTTTTGTACAAGTGATGTCATGCCTCAAGGAAGCCATAAACCTGATAGGAGCAGGTTCCAAGTGGCGGAGCCCGGCAGTGCACCACAGGCTCAGCCCCAGCTACAGAAGACAGCAGGTCCGGCTCTCACGACAGGATGGGTGAGGAGGTCAGACCAGCCCTGCCCAGCATGCTGACGGGTGCTGCCTCAGAGTCCTCGTCACACTATGCCCAGGGCACCTACCCACGCCCACCTGGAGGCACGGCAGGGAGTTAAAGGTGATGACGGTCATCACACCTGTGTCATTACCTCAGCCACTGGTCTAGTCTATCGGACACTCACTGGGCCCAGCATATCCATTTTTAAACCCCTTCCCTTGACACACTGTTTCCTGGTTCCTGTTCAGCCTTCCTGAAGGACAGCGTGTCAGAACCATGCTACCAGCAGTCATCATGAGAGAGGAGACACCTGACAGAGGCAAGGTTTTCTGTTATGTGATGCCAGTTTACATAAGAAAATGTCCAATGGTCAGTTCTGATTGTCATGCTTAAGGTCAACTGTAAACTGGAATCGTCATGCACTTGCAACCAGGTAAACTTAGATTCACTAGTTTGTTTAACAATTATAGATTTACTGTACAGGACTTGTAATATACAATTTGTATTTGTAAAGAGATGGTCTATATTTTGTAATTACTGTACCGTATTTGAACTGCAGCAATATACATGGGTCCTAACAATTATAGATCCCCACCAAAATTTAGAAATTATTAGTATTTTTACTTGGGCTGTACAAAAGTAGGAGAAATAGAGCCAGTTCTCACTTATTCAGTGAAAATCCTCTGGGGATACAATTTTGAGTGTGAAAGAACTTGACACTACAGAAATTTTTCTAAAATATTTTGAATCATTATAAATCTATCTTTACATAAGATAACATAGTGACTATTTGCAGTCTTTTCTTTGGGCAAGGACTCCATTGTACCTTTTATTCACCGTGGGTTGCACCTGCCTTTGGTTTGGTTTTCCTCCACTGATCCTCTGGTAAGCTAATTAAAGTAGTCAGGCTGACTCCTCTGCCCTGGTGGCATCCTTAGGTTTGGTTCCCTGGGCTGCCCACAGAGGCAGTTTCTGCATCTCTGCTGTGGAAATACGTGCCCAGATGAACCAAGTGCATGCAGTCCTGTGCCTGCACTTATAAGGGAAGGGGGCGGGGTGTGGAAGGAGCACTGTGGTGGCCTCTAGGGTTAGAATGTCAGCGTCTGTACGATGGTATTGTGGCCTTTCACAAATTGTTGTTGTGCTGTGTGTTCTCTTTGAGGGCTTTTATATGCAACTGAAAGAGGGCTGCAGTTTTCATGAGAATGCACTCACTCCAACTCTGTCTTTTGGGAAAACCCAGTTTCAGATCATCAGAACTGCCAAGGCTTCCTTTTCTGTTAACAGAATCATGCCAACACTGTCCCACTACCTTGGCAGGGATTCGCTGCAATCAAAAAGACAGGTAGCAATTTTGTTTCAAACTTTTTAACTAGTATATAGACAACCTGTCGATGTTTTTTGTGTAAATAACAAAACACTTTTGTTATAAAGACCTCACAGACCTCTTCGTAAGACATTCTTAAATCCAGATCCAGGCAAAAACATTTCAAGGTTTGTAAATGACTATTTCCTGACATAAAGTCTTTTTTATTAAAATATAAAATGTTCTTCAGAATAAAACTGTGTATTAATTTCATTGCATTCAGGAGCTCTCCTTGCACAGAGCTGGCTTGGCCAGTGAGAGCTCTGAGAGGCTGGTGCTCTCAAGGGCAGCTCCTTGATCAGGTCGATTTTTGTCATCTCTTTGGGCTACTTCGACACCAGTGGTGACTTAGTACCAGCTGCAGAGAGTGTCGCCTCTCCTAAAGGGCTAAACCACTGTCAATGTTCTCTCCGCCTGTTTCTGTGAAGTATTAGTCTCACTGTGTACCATTAGGGAAAATCGCCATTCCAGGACTGTTCTGGAATAGGCACGATCTCTTCCAAAGTCGGTGACCACTGGCATTTTCTAGGCTGCACCGCTTCCCAGTATGTGTCTGCTTCAAGCCTGGTTCTACATCTCTAATATTAAATTTCTCTTTGTAAGAAAATTTGAAGTTGTAGAGCATGGTTTTTTCCCTTTGTTTTAGGACATTTTAAAGATTAAATCTCTTTACTTTTTGGTTTCCCTCCAGTGATTTTTGTGTTCTAGGAATAGTATATTTAGTTTCTTTAACCTTGTGTTTTCAGTAATATTACAAGGTAAAAATGGCTACCGTGATTTATCTCTATATAATCTCATTAAGAACCATCTCTACTCAGTGTGTGCATCTCCTTTTAGCCCAGTGGCATGCCCCAGCTCTGGTGTGCTGCAGGATCTGATAAAGACCAAGAGGGAGAAGCCTCTGGCTACTCAGTGTGGGCTGTGCCTTCTGGGGAGATGACAGCTGGATGTACCACCCGCTTGACGGCAACCCCAGAACCATTTGTCTCATGTGTTGTCCTTTTTACAGCCAAAAGGATCTTTGCAACTGCATTTTCCTACAGGTATTTTTAGTTTTAGAGTGGACAGTTGACTTATTTGTAAAAACTGGTTAGCCACAGAGCTGACATCACATGCAGAGCCCAATCCCCCTGCTAGCCTGCTCCAACTCAAAATCTCTCATCATGCTTTTGTGTGTTGAAAGGTTATTTCTTTCCCTGGTCTGGGGTCTTGGGGTCAGGGGAGAATAAGGATCAGAACTGGAACCCAGATTCTGACATCAGAACAGGGTGAAATGACTGAGGAATATACAGTGGAAGAGCAGGGCACGGAGGCCAGTCGGGGCCACCTGTACCACCAGCCCCAAGGCCCATGGACAAGGGTTATATCTGATATTTAAAAGAAATCTGTGAAGCTGGGCATGGTGGCACACGCCTTTAATCCAAGCACACACGAGGCTGATGCGGGAAGATTGCCATGAGTCCAAGGCCAGCCTGGGCCACATAGTGAGTTCGGGACCAACCTGGACTACACAGCAAGACCCTGTCTTAAAAAAAAATTTTTTTTTTTTTTGTGTGTGTGTAGTAGATCTGTTTATCTGTGGAAGTGTAAAAAAACTTTGGAGAAGAGAGAATTTGTCTGGATGGAGATTAAGGATCTATTTGAGTTTATGGAAACCACTCTGGCAGCCTGCCCTGTGAGAAAGGCTGTACCTGAAGGCACAGCCTCCTGCTTCTAAGACTTGCTGTCTCAGGTTGCACTGGTAGGTATTTCTGCCCCCTCTATATAGTCTGTGTCTAGAGCTAGCAGGAACCTGTTCAGTAGTGTTGGAGCAGAGTTCTTCCACGGACGGAGCTCCTTGGAGATCCAAACAAACATGCAACTTTCTGTGAGGTCCTCTGAACCATTTTTTGCAAACACATAGGCTTCTGATTTTTTTGGTATTACGGGCTTTTTGCCAAGGGCTTAGTTTTAAAAGTCTGCCTGATTCCCCGCAAAATTAACAGGACCTGTGTGGACACTACCTTGTCACTCAGGTGAGTGTACGGGCTTTTTGCCAAGGGCTTAGTTTTAAAAGTCTGCCTGATTCCCCGCAAAATTAACAGGACCTGTGTGGACACTACCTTGTCACTCAGGTGAGTGTACTTCTCCCACTGTGGCTCCCTTACCTGGCAACTCACGCGTTGGCATCGGAGTTTCTGCATGGTAATGAAACTTCCACACAGCTCTGTTTCTAGATGCATGCAGCTGCCACATAGGGCTGCAGCAGGACCCACCAACATATCTGTCCTTAAGCCTCAGGCTAGGGCTGCCACACTGGCCCACTGGGACCCACAGGAGGCGCCCTCCAAGTAAGAATGTTCTGTGCGTGAACCCCAAAATTTAGTTCTCTACTTTGATTTCTGTGGATTCTGAACACACAATGCTCTCTTACCTCTGAAACTCATTTCCTTGTGTGGTTAAGTCACATGATTATGTGGAACCAGCCTCAGTGCTTGAAAGTGGGAGGGGCCTAGATACAACCAAGCAGCATGCCTGCATGTTGTTTGTCATAGCTTGTTTTGATTATCCTAAAAAACAGGTTCCGGGCTGAACCAGCCATGGACTCAGAGGGTGAAACACCCAGGACAGAGATGGTGAAACTAAATGACTGTCACCTGTCTTATCTATACCTGTACACTCAAGATCAGACCTATACATGTTGCCTACCTTTTGCTTATCTCCTCAAGTCAACATACTGTCTTTGACAAGTGGGTGGCAGGTGGCCCCTCCGAGTGACCTGGCTGGCACTTGAGAAGTCTGTCATTCTTGCTCCACCACATGGGTATGGATGGCAGCTGTAGGGTAGGTAGCGACTTTCTAGAAGAAATCTCATGGCAGGCTTTCTTGACCCTCTCTTGAAACAAACAACAACAACAACAAAAAGACACAGGCAAGATTAAACAAGAGTTGCTTCAAGTTTAGAAGAAAAGCTAGGCATGGTATACAATAGTGATCTCTGTGATTTGGGAGGCTGAGATGGGAAGATGGTGCGTTCAAGGCCTGGCTGGACAACTTAGTGAGACCCCTTGTCAAAGAAAGATGAAAGGAAGGGAATGAGGGAGGAAAAAAGGGAGGGAATGAGAAAGGGAAGGAAGAAAGAAAAATAAGGAATGAAGAGAAAAGTGTGATGGTGTCCTTCTTTCCACCTTTCTAGAATGTTTTTCTCAGAAATCTAAATTGTGGCTGTCAGCTTCCCATGTCTGCAAGCCACCTCAGCTTACTGAAGATCCTGAGGAAACATGGAATCCCCCGTACTCCCCTCCTTTATGACAAGTGCTGCCTGTGACCCTACACAGGAGCTGCCCACACCCAACACTGAATTTTCAGACAGAAGCTCATTCTTCTCTGCTACAGGCAGTGGCTTTGGGTATCTTTAGAAAAAAATCCAAAATGTATTCATTTTAATTCCCTAGTAAGAGCAGTCTGGGTAAGGCATCTCAGTTAAAAAAAAAAGTTACTGGATTACATTATTGAATCATAAGGAATTTAAAGATCAAAGCACCATTATATTAATTAATAGTACTTGTCTCAGTTTTTTCCCCCTGAAAACTCAAATCTTCTCCAATTTATTTTTCTTTCTCTCCCTTGTACTAAACTGCTTTTCTATGAGTCTTAGGGACATCTCGGTCTATTCCCATGGATGCCCACAGAATAAGAAGTCATCGGCCCTGTCTATCCTGGGGCAGTTCCAGTTGCTGGGTCGCTTCCCAGGGCCCCTGTGAAAGGTTCCCTTGGCTCCCTGAGTTGGTATGAAGCAGTGTCCTGGTATGCATGCCTAGCTATAGGTTTCCGTGCTTCCTGGTAATAGCAATATCTTCTTTTAAAACTGTTAAATCATGAAACCTTTAGTAGTGAGCCCAAGCAGGCTTCCCTCCTTGAATCTAAGTCTGGAAAGTGGCTCATTGAAGCTGTTTCATAAGAGCCTGAGCACCAGAGAGGAGTGTTGCAAGCCCCTTTGTCACCCAGCTGAGCCATGGACCTGCCTTGCTCTGAGTGAATTCAGGATGGGAGGGAAAGGGAAACTTTGGCTTCCTTAGCTGGTACCAGAAACACTGAAGACCGCTGCAAGCCTGGGCTGAGCTAATTCTTGCTTGTTGGTGGGGCTTCAGTTAAAGCTTGCTGACCCCTCTGTGGAGCCCAGTACAGGCCTCACAGGCTCACAGCCCCTCAGAGGGGCACCTGGAAAGAGCCATTCCAACCATGGCAGCAGGAGCCTGAGTTGAAGAAATGGACATGAGAAGGGCTATGGCAAGAGTTAACCTCTTTCCTCTACCAGCCTCCCCTCTGTCACCAAGGTGCAGTGACAAGGGCTGAGTGCCGGCCTGCCCAGAAGGCCCACGGGGAATGCTGGGGGAAAGAACTTGACTCACTGACCAGCACTGGTCTTGTTCCCTAAGACATTTTCCATTTCCCAGGATATAAAATAGGGCCATTTGGCTCCCAGTATTCTGGACACTTTAAGGAAAAAGCATTCAGAGCAAGGTCTTGATTTGCCAGGGGCCTCCTCTTGCATTCCTCAGTGACTGCCTTAACGCTGGGTGGCCAGAGTCTTGGGCTTGTAGACAGGCACATCCTTATCCCAGAGTGCAGGCTGTCCCTTGATCATGTCAGCTACCTTCTCTGCAATCATGATGGTGGGGGCATTCAGATTGCCACTGACCACGCTGGGCATGACAGAGGCATCAACGACCCTGAGGTTCTCTACCCCAAGGACCCTGGCTTGGGGGTCCACCACGGCAGTGGGATCAGAAGGCTGGCCCATCTTACAAGAGCATGAGGGGTGGTAGGCGCTGTCAGCTTTTGCCCGCACAAAGGCATCTATTTCTTTATCTGACTGAACGTGGCTTCCTGGCTGGAGCTCTTCCCCCCGGAAGGGAGCCAGGGCCTCTTGGGCAAAAATTTCTCTGGCCAGCTTCACACTGTGACGGAAATCCTCAATATCGGTTTCTGTGGAGGAGAGAAGAAGGTAAGACACCATCTCTTACTGTGCGGGCCTCCCCAAAAGATTCACAGCCTGAAGAGGCTCAATAAACTACTGGAGGACAAAGTTTAGAGGCATGGGGGACTGAGACACCAGGTACTTGTTACCTACCCCGAAGTGGTTGGCAACCAAGCCTCCTAGAAAAACGGCCTTCCTCAGAGGCCCCTTTTAGTCAAGGGTCCAGCTTCGGTACGAAACATGGATAAGGACACAGGAACCCTCTGCGACTGTCTGGATGTGAGCTCTGGCACAACACCAAAACAGTGGACATGAAGGGCTCGTTTCTGCTGTATGTGAAGGTGGCTGGGAATGTAGTCTGCTTTTAGAGTCTGTTCAGAGACAGCAAGAGCAGAGACATGCCACTTAAGCTGTAAGCCAGGCCTGGCGCCTGCCCAGCCAAGTCCCTGTACCTCCTGCAGCCTTCTCTGAAAGCTGCCCCGCTTCTGCTGTATTAAGGGACGTCCTGGGATCACCTTGTGAGACCCAGAACAGAGTACGTACGAAAGCACAGCCAAGTTCATGGCTTAGGGTGATGTGGCTCTGGAAATGGTGTCTAGGATAAGATTCAAGGACAAATAGGAACTCTGTGAAGGCATTTTATCACTGAAGCCAACACCAGAGAAGATGAAAGTGGTGCTCAATTACCTGTTGACAGGTAGTTGGGCTGGATCACAGGGTGGTCCTGGGGATTGGCACTTCTCAGCTTGAGCCAGCCCACACTCGTTGCTCGCAGGGTCCCCAAGTGCACCTAGGAGAGCCCATGAAAGACACTGATGTCCCCAGTGACCTCTAGTGACCCCAGCTCAATAGCTTGGAGAGCCCTCAGTTTTCCTGTGGGGTTGGACTCTGCATCCAGATTCAGCTGAGAACAGAGACAGAATAGCTTATGCCTCGCTTCCACAAGGGATTCAAAGCCACAAGACATTCCTCCTTCTCAGTTTTATAATTTACTATCCCAAACTTTCAAGGTGGCACTCCTGGGGCTGACTCAGCCTTGTGTTCCACTGTCGGTGCCTGGGTCCTAAAACCCCTGCCCGAGCTGGCATAGGTCCTACCCTTCTGCTTCTCATGGACTGACTTGTACTCTTGGGGCACTCTCTCTAGGGGGAAACTTCATATGTTAAACCGCTGGAAGGCAGGGAACTGAAGGCCCAGCCACAGTCAGCAGGATGCTGCTCCGTAAAAGGCAGCATTCCCAGGTGGAGGTACCACAGACTCACCTGGTAAGCTTCCTGCTGGGTGGGGACCCTCCCATGATCAATCACTTGGGACGGTAGGAAATGGAACTGGATGTCCGGGTGGGGAACTCCAGGCTGGCTGCGGATGAATCCACCTGTTTCCAGATGGGCTGTGGTGCCTTTTCCTGAGGGTCAAAGGAGTTGGAGGCAGCAGAGCCAGTCACAGCATTGCAGGTGAGTAGCCCTCTGTGGTGTCCCTACTGTCCCCTGGGCAGCTCCTCCCTGTCTTCTACCCTATCTTAGCATCCAGTCCCAAGCTTGTCCTCGACTGTGCTAACCTTTACCCAAGTGGGCCCACCCAACACCACAACTTTAAATAACAACCCTGTGCCAAATGGGGGACGGGAGCTTGGCCAGCTCCACCTGCCCAGAGTGTGTGGTAGACATGTGGGAAGCACACTGCAGGAGGAAGCACATCTCTGAGGGCAGCTACCAGCTGAGCAAGGTTGGACAGGAGCCGCTGAAGGTGGGTATGGGATCCGCAGCCCAGAACCACCATGTCCTCTTTGTGCCTTTTCTGTCTCCTGGACTCTGCAGCCAAAGGCCATTCCTTTTACCTGTAAAAACAGCATCTATCCCCTTGGAAGACTCAGACTGAGTCACCCTGTGCTATGTCCCTTGACAGGTGCTCACACCACTCCATTGGGCAGGAGCTTCCGGTCCCCATTTTACAGATGAGAAAAATGAGGCTCAGGGCCAAGTTAAATGGCACAGTTCAACTATGAACACAGCAATGTGAGGTCAGCGCCCTTGCTTATCTCCTCAAGATGACACGGCCCACAGAGGGCATCCACCAAGTTCACCGAAGAGCACACCTGTAAATCTCCAGAGCCATTCCAGACCAATGCAGACCTTCTGCAAGGGCTTCTGGGCTGAGTGGAGGGTTATGGGGTGGGTGCATGCCTGCTGAAGGTACACTTCCAGGTGGTCTTGCAGGTTCTGGCCAACTCCTGAAACAGGAGAGAGTGGTAAGGGAAAACTGCTACCAAAAGAAGCTTAGCTGCCTTCTCATAATCACCTTCGGGTTGAAAAGATCCCCCTGTCCACTTATCTTTTGGACCAGTACTTCTTCATCCCTGGGTCTCAGCTTCTAAGTTACATCACAGAGACACCATTTCTGCATTCCTATTCAAGTCTGGCCCTCTCTCAGATGCCACCAAAGCCACTTGCCTTGTCCAAGTGGGAGAAGCTGGCCAGGGAAGGGAAAAAGATAATATCATACAGATCCAGTGTCCAGGGAGTCCTGAGAGACCCTCAGACTCAAGGGAAAGATGAGTACATGCCAGTGAGCATAATTAGCCACCGCTGAGCAGCACGGGGGAGGGGCTCACCAGGCAGATGGCACACCACAGCGATGCCCAACTTCCTGAGGTCATCAGCATTCCCAACGCCTGACAGCATGAGCAGCTGTGGGGAGTTGATGGCACCTCCACTCAGAATCACCTCCTTGCTGGCATACACCTGGAAGAAACAGGACCAGCCATTACAATTCCCAAAGAGCCAGCTGTTCTCATGGACCAGTGCCCCATTCCAGTGAGCACCACCAGTATGTGGCCTTGGAATGCAGTGCCCACACAGGTGCCAGGAATGCTGATGCCATGGCCACAGGCAGCCTGCTCACAGACCTATAAGTAAGCAGAGGGGCTCGCTGTGTTTCCATCTGAAAGCAATCTGCACGTGCAACCACAATATGGAAGTGCTCTGAGACATTCTGCAACAGACAGCAACAAGGGCAGCAAACCACTCGTCCTACGGACAGACCATGCAGGTGGGGAGGAGGGCATGGCCTGTGGCCACTCTGAGCCCAACCTGCCCTCCCAGCTGCTCTGGCCCCTGCTGTAGTCCACTCACCTTGTGGCTCTGGCCATTCTTGACGTACTCCACACCCACTGCTCGGGTACCTTCGAACAGCACGCGACCCACAAGGGCCTTGGTCTCTGCCCTGAGGTTGGGGCGGCTCAGTGCTGGGTGCAGGTAGGCACAGGCTGAACTCCAGCGCTTGCCTGTAGGATGGAGCAAGATGAGGCTCAGTCTCCTGCCCTTCCCCTGATGCCTGGCCAGGGGGACGGAGCCAGAGAAAGAACAATTGAGCTACGCCCATCTTCAAAGTAAGGCTGAGACCTAAAGCCCCTTCCCTCCTGAAGCCCACATCTTCCCAAGGTCCCAGGGGCACAGGTGGAAACTCATCCTTGACAGGCTGACAGAGACCAGGATCAGAAGACAGAGGGGTAGGCTTTGCCTCTGTGCCTCCATTTCCCCATCCACCAAGGAGAGATATAGCCCAGACAAGGAAGAGCCAGGGAGACGGGGAGAGAGGGCCATGTGATCCTGGCTGCCTCCCTGTGCCTCAGTGTCCCCGTCTGTAAAACTCTGGCAGACGCTAGGCTCTGTCCTGAGAGCTGATCCTTTACTGTGTACTGGAAAGGCCCAGAGAGTTCCCAGTGCGCCACCGCGCCAAGGCACTCCTCGCTGGTCCTGGACTGCACTCTGACATCTAAGCGGGAGAGCAGCCTCCTTGGCCGCCTACTGGCCTCATCCTGCCACGTGCCGACCACGATGGTAGGATGGCTGCAGCAGGGGTCATGGAGGGGCAGGGAGGAAGCCAGGGACCAGGGCGGGAAGCCACTACCTTCGTGGATGGTCATGTCCATCCAGCCGAAGCCCTCCTGCTGGAAGCCGTTCATGTCGTCGGTGAGGGGGTAGCCGGCTTGCGCCGCGGCCTGCAGGAAGGCCTGGTGCAGCGGGTGGTTGGTCTTGCCCCGGGACACCCGCAGCGGGCCGTCACCGCCGCGGTACCTGCTGGCGCCCAGCTCGTGGCCCTGGGCCTTGCGGAAGTAGGGCAGGCAGTGCGCATAGTCCCAGCCCTCGGCGCCCTGGCGCTGCCAGCGGTCGTAGTCTTCTGCGTGCCCGCGCACATAGACCATGGCGTTGAGGGAGGAGGAGCCGCCCCACACGCGCCCCCGGGGCCAGTACAGCACGCGGCCGTCTAGGCCGGGCTGGGGCTCCGTGTGGTAGTACCAGTTGTACCTGTTGTCACACAGGTTGGCCACGAGGGCAGCAGGCATGTGGATCTTCCACAAGAGGCGCTTGCTCCCCGCAAGCAGGTCCCTGGGCCCCGCCTCCAGCAGCAGCACACGCTCCCTGGGGTCTTCGGTGAGCCGGCTGGCCAACACGCAGCCCGCGGAGCCCGCGCCCACCACCACGTAGCTGTACTCGCAGCCCTCGCTCCTAGAGCCTGCACCGGCCACAGCGCGGCTGCCCAGGGGGCTCAGGGGCCGCGTGGCTGCCTGTGCCGGGGCTACCCACGGGCCCAGGCGCTCAGGCCTCCGGCACTGCAGGACACGCCACATGCTTCCAGCCCGCGTCCTGTCCCCGTCAGGGAATGGGATGGTTCACTTGTCCTAAAACAGGAAAAGGAGCTTTAAAAATCTTATTTCCAGCCACACAGCTAATGGACCTGGCCTGTAATCCCATCTACTCCGGAGGCTGAGGCAGGAGGGTCACGGGTGCAAGGCTAGCCCTGGCAATTTAGCAAGACCTTGTCTCAAACAACAAAGGCTGCACGTTGCTCTGGTAGAATGCTATGGGGTCAAGCCCAGCACAGGGGTGGGAGAGCAGAGGTGACAATCTTAGCATGGGACCTGCGTGCACACGCACTGGGGAAACACCCCTCTCCAACCTGGTGAATACCCCAGAACTCCCACGTGCCACCTGCACGGGAACCTGGAGGCTGGAAGGACGGGCAGAGAAAGAAACTGAGGGTGCCACAAGAGGCCTAAGAGCCCCTGAGAAGCCCCCCACCCTTTCAGGAAACGGCTGCTTAGCACTGGCGGCAGGGGGGGTGGAATACAGAGAAGAAGGACTCGCTCTGTGTCCTGTGGCACTGGCACAGGAGAAGGAGGTGGCTGAGCTTCTGAAAGCCATACTGCAAGCAGAGACACCAAGATAAGCTGAGCTGGCAGAGCCCCAGGCCCCACACTAACACGGGGCAGCAGCAGGACCCCACCTCTCAGTCGCCCACTAGACAGACTCCACACCCAGCAAGGACAACCTGATGGAATAAAGGGCACACAGCTGCTTTACCTCATTTATCCTGCGGCATATGAGACCTGGTATTTCATTTAAGAAATCAGGACACACAAAAAAGCAAGGCAAAGACAGGAGTCCTTATCAAGAGACAGTAATCCACAGAAGCCAAGGCCGACCCACCCAGATGTTCGAGTGTCAGAGATGGGAGGAACGAAACAGAGTTACAAATGATCTAGTTGAAAAGGTAGATAACATGGTAAACAGAATTGCAGCAAAATATTGGCAACTATTAAAAATACAAATATAAGAAAAATATGACAATGGAAGTTAAGTTTTATTGGATACAGTAGAGAAAAGAATCCGTGAAAATGAAGATTAAGTCAACAGAAATCATCCAGATGGAAATGCACAGAAAAGAATGAAAGGGAAGTGCTGGGGTAGAGCTCAGGGATTAGAGCCTTTGCCTACGACATAAGCAGCCCAGGACCAATCCCAGCACCACGTAATAAAGGCGAGTGGTAGCACTGGCCGGTAATCTCAGCACTCAAGAAACTGAGGCAGGAGGATTGCCCTGTGGTTGAGGCCACCCTAGATTACACAGTGCATTCAGGACCAGCCTACAGGTTTGTAATTCCAGCACTCAACAATTGAAAAACTGAGGCAGGAGGATTGTCACAAGTTCAAGGCTAGCCTGGGCTACATACTGAGTTCAGAGTGAGATCCTGTCTCAAAAAGGAGGCTGAAGAAGGGGAAGGGAAGAGAGAACCAAACAGCTGAGAGTTTTGGGACCATATCTATGTGTCTAAAGAAAGAATAACTGGAGTCTAAAGGACAGGGTGAGAATAAGGAAGAAATAGTGGACAGTCAGAAGGAGAAGATGGCCAGCCCAAAATAGCAGAAGCTATAATTGCTAAGATTTTTCCAATATAAGCACAAGACAAACATCATGAATTCCAGAGGCTCTGAGAGTCCCAGGCAGGATTAATACAAAGAAAAACACATAGTTAGATTGCTAGCACTCAAAAAGTAGTCAGAAAAACAAATATATAAGGATAGACATAAGAATGACAGCAAACTTCCTGGCAGAAAACATGAATCCAGAATGTGGTGGCAACCCATTGGCAGTAAGAGGTTTAAAACCCTAAAACAGAGATCTGCTGTCCAGCTCAGATTACTAAAGGGGCCGGTGACAATGAGGCAATACTGAACTTTGAAACAGACCCACCTATCTAGGAACGTCCTTCTAGCCACCCTCTCTAAGTGGATATGCATAGGCCTCCCTAACTAAAGGCAGCGGGTCATCTATGATGTACCAGACCTCCCTAGATAGAGCAAAAAGTCCACCAGAAGCCAAAGGAAATCCTCTAGATGTGGAGTTTTGAAGTATAAGGCAGGTGTTCCTGGAAGATCAACAGCATGCTACGGAACATTGTTTGGATACACTCTTCTTCCTCTGAGGCCCCTTTTCACATACTCAAATCCTTATAAAACACCCCAACCTCTCAGTTTGATGGTGAGCTCCCCTCTTGGAACTTGACCATGTCCCTTGACAATATACCCCACCTAAATAAACTACTTTCTTTTTGTGAGACAGGGTCTCACTCTGTAGCCCAGGCTGGTCCTGAACTCACTATGTGGCTCAGGCTGGCCTTGGACTCAGCAATCCTCTTGCCTCATTGTGACCATTGGATAGATTATGTCAACTTGAGGTAGTCAGGAACCAGCCTGGATTAGAGTATGAGTGATTTGTGGAATAGTGAGTGAGGGAAGTGCACCTCCCTTTATATGGGAGGCCTAACTGGGAGCTCAGACTGTATATAAAAAGGAAATAAGAAAGATTGTTACAGCTTTTTCCACTGGGGAGAGACTGGACTTGATGGGACTTGGCTTTCTGTTTGTGGTGTTGTAAGGAGCTGCCTCCAGCTCTGCCTCTGCCATGTACTTCCACTGCTGCTGGCTGCCTCTGAGTGGACTGTGACCTCCTGAAACTGTCAGCGAAAATAAACCTTTCCACCCCTAAATTTGTGGGAGTACTGAGTCACAGCAATGAAAAAGTAACTAAGACACTCAGCCTCCCAAGTGCTGGGATTACAGATGTTCACCACCACGCCTGGCTTATGTGGTGGTGGGGAATTGAACTGCCATTCCTCCAGCCCAAATTAACTCCTATCTTCACCTTCTCACTAATTTCCTTTCATTGGCCCTGGACTCCAGCTTACACATGTGATATTGCACAACATAGAAGATAATGGATTGACAACTTTAATGTATATAGAAAGAAAAATAAAAGTCATAAGTCTCATTTACTAAGTTAAAAAATACACCTGAAATAGTCTCTGTATCCAGTGAGGACAATTTTCCCCCAGTACTGGGGACTGCACACAGGGCCTTCACTCTGAGCTGCATTCCTAGCTCCTTTTTATTATTTATTTGACACAAGGTCTCACTGAATTGCTAAATTGCCCAAGGTGAGCTCTATCTTGTAATCTTCCTGCCCTAGTTTCCCAAAGTGCTGGGATTACAGGCATGCACCTCTGGGCCCAGCTAAGTGAATATATTTTTAAAATGAAGATGTTGACATTAGAGATAAAATGGACCAATTCCTTTAAAGACATAATGTGCCATCATGCATATGAGAAAAAACAAACACTTTGAATAAACCCATAGCTATTAAAGAAATGGATCCCAAAGCAACTCAGTACAACAGCATCAGGCCAGATGGACTCTTAAGCGAATTCTACCAAATATTTAATGAAGAAAATATACCAAATATACCAGTTCTATCACACATACCAATACTCTTCTCTCTCTCTCTCTCCCTTTGTCTCTCTGTAGTGCTAGAGATTGAGCCCAGTGCCTTGTGCATCTGAGGCAAATACACTAGCTCTGAGCAACATCTCTAGCTACATCCCAGCACTACTACCATCTTGTTTATAAAATAAGAGGGATGATTTCTGAGCTAGTTCTGTGAAGCCTGTGGCACCATGCTAACAAAACCAGATGAAAATATTACAAGAAAATAACAGACTAGTATCTTTCATGAACGCAGATGGAGAAAACTTAAATGTATGTTATAAAGCAAAAGAAACCCACCTACCTAATAATGCCACATGCCATATGATTTCTATCCTGACATCCCGGGAAAGAAAAACATTGGAGGTAAAAAAATAATAATAATAATAAGTTTGGTAGTTTCTAGGTGTTGGAGGGAGGAAGAAGGAAGTAATTAGCTGGAGCACAGAGAATTTTTAAGACAATAAAACTACTCTACATAATACCATAATGTATGTCATCAGACATTTGCACAGACCTATAGAATATATAATACCAAGAATAAACCCTCACTTAAACAGTGGACTCTGAGTGATAATGCACGCCAGTGTAGGTACACTAATTGTAATGAAATTGTAATGAAAGTACCATTCTGTTGAGGGATTACTGGTGATGGGGGAGGTTACACATGTGGGAGAAGACACAGGGCTTATGGGGATTCTCCGTATCTTCCTCTTAGTTGTGCTGTCAAATCAAAATTGTTTGCTATAATTTAGATCTGGAATATCCCCGAAGCCTCACGTACTTGTATGTAGTAGGAGAACTGTAGAATTGTGTGCTGTTGGGATGTAGGGCCTGGCTGGAAGGGGCAGATGCTTGGGGCTAGCTCTAGATGGATTGTATCAACTTGTTGAGACTGTTGGATGCCCAGGACAGAGGTTTTCAGTGTTACTGATTTTTGGGCCTGGGAACGTGGGAGAAGCAGCTAAGTAAAGGAAGGAAGAGGCATTGTTACAGCTTCTTCCTGGAAAAGCTCTGGCCTTCGCCTAAGTCTCTAGATACCAGCTTGCTCCTCCCTTCACTTGGTTCCTGCCTCACTTGGCTTTCTTTCTGCAATGCCACTAAGCAACTCTCCAGCTTTGCCATGTGCTTCCACTATTGCAGGCTGGTCATGAATGGATTGTGTAAGATCTTCTGAAACTGTGAGCCAAAAATAAATATTTCCTCCCATAGTTTGTGGATGTTGGGTATTTTGTCCCAACAACAGGTAAGTAACTAAGATACTGTGCTAAAAAATTAAGTCTTTTTTAAAAAAAATTAAGAACCTGAGTCTGTTTTTAATGTCTGACCACTGACAATGTCGAGCCCCATCCCCTCCTCTGCATTTCTTGCTCCATACCTGGGGAAGTCAGTAAGTAAACCCTAGCATTCCTGCTATGGGCATCAGCATGGAAATTCAAATTACACAATTGCAACTCACATGCAGACATCCTTACCTTGGTCCCCACCCTAGGCATATGGAATCCAACAATACTTAGCCTTTCCTGTGCCAAAGCCAACTGAGGCCAGCTTAGATGCCTGTCCTCCTCCTATAAAGCCCCTTTATGTGAACAATAAACCTTCACATAACCTCCTGGTAAATGTGTGAGGTGTTATCAATCTCAAGATCAAAACAATTCTGGCTGACAGTGGTTAATCCTACCCTCCATGGAACAACCATAAGACAAAATAATATACCTACAAGAATGTCAGGAAATACAAAACACTTAGAAACATGTTTAACAAAACACGTGCAAGACCTATACATGAAAAACAACAAAACACTGTGGAGCAGGGGCACCCAACAGTCACCAAACCTTCCTCCAGCAGGAGGTAAGCTGTGTGTGAAGGCCCGCCTCCTGTCAGTGTGCTTCTGTTAGATTTCAGCGCTGCTGCTGATCTGACAAGAGGTGGAACTTTGCTCCCCATTCCCCTCAAGCTGCTAGCAGTTAGGCCATTCCAGAGCTATCCTCCCCAAAACTGCTGCATAATGAACAACACCCCCCCATTATCCAACCCACTACTCTCCCCTCGTCCTTGGGAAAATGGTCTTCAACTATCAATAGACCAGTCCCTGGTAGTAAAACGGTTGAGACCATGGATTCAGAGCAAAGTTAAGCATCTCCACTGTTCAGACTGCCTACAAGAAGTGTCTTCCAGCTTGAATCATGAGATGTTAAGATGAAACTCAATCAAATCACATTAAAATGTTGTTAGATCTAGTAGTAATTTCTTAGTATCTGATTTCACTTCTGAGCAGCATTTGCACTATTCCCTGCTACCCTCTCTTTAAATACTTTGCTTGAATTCACTTTTATCTTTTAAAATTTAATTACTAGGCAACACACACTTATTATAAGGAAAAATAAAATCTTGCAAGAAATACTTAGCATAGAAAATTAAAAAGCTTTGTAACTCCACTCTTAGAGATACAATTTGTTAGTAATTGGTACACATTTGTCAGGATTTTTTCTGTCAACCACAGCCTTCCAGAAGTAAACAACAGTTTTATACAACCAATGGGTCAGTAAAGATATCACAAGTGAGAGGAGAAATACCTAAGACAAATGAAAAGGAAAATATAAATTACCAACGCTTATAAGATGCAATGAAAGCAGTTGTAAGAGGGAAATTTTATATATGCAACTGCACACATTAAAAATAGAAGAATGATCTCAAATAAAAACCTAACTTCAAAGAACTAGGATGTAAAAGAACAACTAAATCAAAAGCTGGCAGAAGGAAGGAACTCATAAAGATTAGACATGAGATAAAAACAGACAATAGAGAAAATCAAAGAAAATTTAAAAATCACAAAATAGATAAATCTTGACCTGAAAGGTAAAGGACAGAGAAAAAAGAAAGACCTAAACAGCTAGAGACTCAAATCTGTAAAATCAGAAATGACAATGGGACAGGAAAATGATTACATAAAAGGGTTCTATTGACAACAGCACATCTACAAATTGGACAACTCAGGTAAAGTGAACAAATTCCTAGAAATAAACAATCTACCAGGATCATGAAGAAACAGAAAATATGAATAAATCTGTAAGTAGCAAAGAGATAAAATCAGTAATAAAACAACATATCCCGGTTAAAAAAAAAAAAAAGCTTTGGGCCAGATGGATTCACAGGTAAATACTATTAAAAGTTTAATCAATAATTAACAATGAGCCTTCTCAAACTTTTCTAAAAAATGAATAGGACTAAAAACTTCATAAACAAATTCTAGGAGGCCAGCAGCACCATTATGGTTCGCATCTGGAATGTCCCTCAAAAGTTTATAAAAATATTTGGAAGGTGACTGGATTGTGAAAGTTTTAGATGTTGTGGATTAATCTGTGGGTTTCATGTGCTATTAAGAGATGGGGCCTGGACTGGACAGGTGGATTAATGAGGGTGTGGGTGATCATCACTGAGGATGTAGTTTGGAGAGATATATTCCAAAACCCCACCCCCCACACAATGCTTCTCCTCCACTGCCTCTCCTTCCTCTTGTGATGCCATGAGCAGCATTCTCCACTAGACCCTTCCACCATGTTGTCACTGGAATCAACCATGAACAGACTGAGAACTCTGAGGTATGAGCTAAAATAAACCTTTCCTCCATTATGTTGTGACAGGAAATGTGTTCCAGCAACAAGGAAGTGCCTGAGATGACTACTCAGTTATCAAACTCAAAGACAAAAGAAAACTGTAGGCCAATATTCCTTATGAATAATGATATAAAAATTTCCAAAATACTAACAAACCAAATTAACTAACAAGGCAATTAAGTAATACTAAAAGGATTATACAACATCTATTCCTCAGATGCGTGGTTGCTTCAACATATGGAAAATAGTAGGACATATAACATTAACAGAACAAAAGAAAAAGTAATATAATCATCTCAATTCATCTGTCAGAACTCAAAGCCCTTGTATGATTTTTAAAAACTCACTAAAGAAGGAACAGAAATAAATTGCCTCAAAATGATAAAGCCATACATGGGGAAACAAACAAACACAGCTAACATCATACCCAGAGGTGAAAGACCAGGCAAGGATGCTTACTGTTCAAAAGATTAGAAGTTCTAGCCAGAGTAATTAGGCAAAAGGGAAGAAAAGAAGCCAAAGTAGAAAGAAAAAAGGAAAATGATCTCTGCAGCTCATATCTTATATGTAGGAAATTAAAAACTCCACATTGAGAAAGAAACAAAAATCAATGTCCCCAATCTTTTTGACACCAGGGGCTGGTTTAGACCATTCTCCCAAGGCAGGAGGAGAGTGAGGTACTTGTTATGCTGTGGGTTGTTGGAGGGTAGCTTTGAAATGGTGAGCAGCAGTGGGAGGGGAGCCAGAAGCAAAGCTGAACCTCATGTTAGATCAGCAGCGGCATCAGAACCGGATAGGAGTGCGTTGCTGGGAGGTGGAACTTTGCTCACTGCTTACCTCCTGCTTGTGGCTCATCTTTCTCAGGGGCCCAGTCCTTCCAAGGCCACAGCCCCGTACCACTCTGCAGCCCTGCAGTTGGGAACCCCTGTATTAAATTCAGCAGAGTTCGAGGATACAAAACCAACACACAAAAATCAGTTGCATGTCTATACACTAACAATGAACCATGTGAAAAGGAAGAAGCAACTCCATTTATAAATTCATCAAAAGAATAAAATATTAGTAATAAATCTAACCAAGGAATTAAAAGACTTATAAGTTAAAAACTACAAAATATTGCTGAAAATTTTAAAAAGACATAAGGAAATGGAAAGACATCTGATATTTGTAAGTTGAGTTAATATCATTAAGGTGCCAATACTACCCAAAGTGACACATAGGTTCAATGCAATACTTACTGAATTCCAATGGCACTTCTTAGGAGAAAAACTCATCATAAAATTTATAGGAATTTTTAAGTGATCCTGTCTTGGTTACTTTCTCATTTCTAGGATGCAATACCTGATACCTACAGTTTAAGGAACGAAAAGTTTATTTTAGTTCACAATTTCAGAGTATCTAGCCAACAATTGTGGAAAGGCATAGCAGAGGACCTAACCAGAGAAAAAGCTGTTCAAAGCATGGTGGCCAGGAAACAATGAGTGAAGGGCAGTTCTATCAAGAGAGGCATGCCTGCTGGGTCATGCCTCAGTGATCTGCCCCTTCCAGCTAGGCTCACTTCTCAACAGCACAGGAAATCAAAGGCTTAACTCTCATGATTGAATCACCTTCCAAACATACAAGGCTTTTGGAGACCGAGCTAGATCCAAACCATGACAGACTCCAAATAGCTGACCTCAACCCAACATTTTTTTTTAAAGAATAAGAAAGCTAGAGGACTCATAACTTGTAATTTCAAGAATTACTACAAAGGTACACTAACCAAAACAGTGTGATCGTGGCATAAAGATAGGCATTTCTACAAAGAGAATTAAACAATCACCAGCTAATTCTACTTGTCAGCATGACTGAAGTAACTAAATTTTGAGGGTGTTGTATTTACCAGTGGATTAATCTACTCACGTTCATAGCTATATGTGCTGTTAGGACACAGGGCCCCTTAGAATGGGTTCTGAGAGTGCCCTTGAACTCTCCCCTGTCCTCTGCCTCTCGGCTGCCATGAAGCAAGTGGCCTTCCTCTCCTCACCCTCAACTTCTGTCATGATGTTTCTGCCTTTGAGCCAGCAGACCATAGATTGAGATTTTTTTCAAATTATAAGCTTAACAAACCCTTTCTCTTTTAAATTGTATATGCTGAGTGTTTTGGTCACAGCAAACAAAAAGCAGTAGCCATTGGCTAATTAATTTTCAACTGGAGTACTAAATCATCCAGTGGGGGAAAGAACAGATTTTTTTCAACAAATGGTGCTGGGAAAATTAGACAGCTCCATGCTAAATCATGAAGTTTGACCTTTGCCTTTACCATATACAAAAATTAACTCAAAATGGATCTCAGAACTAAATGATAAATGTAAATTATACAACTCTTAGATGAAAATACAGGAAAAATCTTTGTGCCATTGGATTTAGGAATGCTTGTTTGTACCTAAGAACAAAACTAATATTTCACAAAATAAAAAATAAATTGTACTTCACCATAATTTAAAACTTTTACACATCAAAGAATACTACCAAGAGTAAAATGATAACCCACAGAGTAGGAAAAAATATTTACAAACCATATGTCTGGCCAGGTGGCTAAGAGTCAGGAGGTATTAATATCTAGGATGCATAAAGAACTCTTCAACTCAACATCAAGAAAACTGACTCACAAAGGCCTTGAATGGATATTTCTCCAATGAAGATATACAAATGGCCAACTACCCTGAGAAAAGATGCTTGACATCACTATTATTAGGGAAATGCAAATCCAAACCACAAGAAGGTAACACTTCACCCCCATTAGTATGGCCATAGTAAAACAAAATGGAAAATAACAAATGCTGCTGTGGTGTGGAAAAAAATAGAACCTTTTACACCACTGGTAATAATGTAAAATGTTAGAGCTACTGTGGGAAATAGGTTAGCAGTTTCTCAAAAAGTCTAACAGCATTAGCCAGGTATAAAAACCAAGGTATAGACAAAAGAACTAAAAGCTTCAGCAGGAGACTCCATGGGCAACTTCATCAGGATACACTGAGGAGTCAGACACTTTCTTTGTGAGGCTGTAGCAGTCTTTTTTTTTTTTTTTTTCACCTTAGGTGTCCCAGGTTCCCAGTACCCCATTTCCTATCATATCTCCAACTTCCACCCATACCCTAGTCCCCATCTCCAACAGGGAGTGACCTTTAATCATTCTAAAGAGTTTTGGATTTGCCAATGGCAGTATGGAGGGCATACAGAAATGGGAAAAGAGAAAGGAGGGGAGCAAGTGTGTTTATTTAGGGGGTGGGTGTTAAACCAGGGAGAGGCCAGCCTATCTACCAAAGGTAGAGTTTAAGGTCGGCTTGGTGGTGTCCAAGGCTTCCTTCTGACTCTGGTGCCTGTACCTCCAGACAGACCACTCCATTTCCTAGGCCCGACCTTGGCAGGATTTGGTCTAGGGATCTGGCCAGGGGAATGGATGCAGCTTGGCCAACCATCTCACACAGGGAGAAGAGATTTCTACCTTTTCTACCTCTCAGTACTAGGGAGAAGACCTTCCTTTACATCACACAGACTCACCAAGCCCTTCCACCCACTGGCCTGCTATCTTTGGTGCCGGGTACTTAGATCCTGTGACCACCTTGTTTGGGAAGTTGAGTCAACACGAGGGAGGGAAACCGTGTAGAAGTCCACGCCCTGCTCTTTTTGCTGATGGTTTTCATCCCCACCGTCCTTTGTTAACATCAACTAACAATTCTCATTTTCAATTCTCAAATCAGCAGTTAAAAACAGCTATTGAAAAATTTGCCCGATTTTGTGGTCAGATTGTCTTAGATGACAAGATAGATTTCCTGAAATTGTGATCATGTGACCAGCTATACAAGTTATATAATTTTGGTGGAGTTAAGCTGCAAAACAACTTCAACCCAAATAAAATGCTGATCCAACATTTCAGGAGTTCCATATTGGGACAGGACATAAGCTCTCTGCAGTTTCACAGGTGGGTACTGGATAAACATTCCGAACAGGGTTCCTAATGGTAACCCCTTCTTTCCCGTTTCTTTGATGCAAACCCTGTATGCACGCTTCCCTTCTAGCTTTTGATAAATGCAATGTATTATGCTAAGGTCAGACCCTTGGACAGAAAGTCTTGGCTTTCAGTGGTCATCTAAGAGGAGCAGTCAGCTCTAGAGAGGGGCTGAGCACTCCGAGCCAGGCCTTGCATACCAAATGGTGTCTCAGACCTGCTTAGAATTCTGAAAATATTAGGCTGAATGACCAAAAAATGGTTTTGCTTTGGGAACAGCTTGGAGGGCATGTAAAACTTTCTAGAAGGCAACGGATACATTGGGATATTAAAGGCAAGGTCCTTTGTCCCAACAATACTATTTCTAATAATTTAATCAATTGCACAACTGGAAAATAAGCACAAGGGTCTGTCCTGTGTTGTGTATGCCACAAGGAAATACAAAAATGCAAACATTCTGACTGTCCACCACGACATTTTTCATTAAAAAGTGAGTCCAGTGACTGAAGGAATATCTCAGTGGTTAAAGCACTTGCTTAACAAGTGCTAGCAAGAACTAAGTACCTGAGTTTGATTCCACCATGTAAGCCAGGCGTGGTGGTTCATGCCTGTAATCTCAGCTCTTGGGAGGCTGAGACAGGAGGATTGCTTTGAGTCCAAGGCCAGCCTGGGCTCCATAGTGAGTTCAGGACCAGCCTGGGCTACAGAGTGAGACCCCAACTCAAAAAAAAAAAAAAAAAAAAAAAAAACAAAAAAAAAAAAAAAAAAAAAAAAAAAAAGGAAAGAAAGAAAAGAAAAGAAAGAAAAGAAAAGTGAATCCATTCACAAAAAAAGAATCCAGCTAACCCATTTTAATAATGACCGAGCAGCAGCCCTACCATCACAGACAAGGCTGGGGTGGACCCACGTGCTGAGCTCAGCTCCTTATGAGCTTCACAGCCTAGTATCCAGTTGCAGCTCTGGGTCTTGGCACTGCCTCTGCCTCCTACATGGCATTCAAAACTTGTCACTGTGACTGTGGGATATGGTAGTGATGCTAATCTTTCAAAAGAATTGAAAAACCCCGGTAGTGGTAGCTACAGAATCCTTGCTTATCTGGGGTCCTTCTTAACTGGAGGACTCAAGGCAGGTCACCTGTGTTTCTCACCTGGCCTCCTAGTGCTGACTTTGACCTGAAATCCCCCTAGACCATGGGTGAGGTTCCCGCACCAGGTGGGGCTCGGCTCAGGTAAGAAGGGCCATTCTTGCCCTCGGAGCACTGCTACACCATGCAACCAAACTAACAGCAGCAAGAGCACCTGCCTTCACTTAAGGAACAAAACAGGCTACCCCACCTGGTTACTCAAAGGTTCTTGGTGGGTGAGTGTGTATATGAGAGAGAGAGAGAGAGAGAGAGAGAGAGAGAGAGAGAGAGAGAGAGAGAGGGAGAGGGAGGGAGAGAGGGAGAGAGTGAGTATGCATGTGTGCATGCATGTGTGGGGGGGTCATCATCATTGCCATCACCACTGACTCCACAATACGGGACAGCAAACAAGCCCTGCCCATATTCTACATCATACTGGGGGTTGGACCCATCCACACCTCAGGCCTGACTGATAAAGACACATTAGGGAGTGAGAAGGATGTGGCCAGTATGTGGAAGGGGTGTAACCCCCCAGGAGTCCCCACCAGGGCTCTGGAGGCTGAGCAGGTAGCCAAGTTTTAGCTGTTCTCTCTCAGCCTCAGAGAGGCCGGTGTGCCACCTTTTTATAATCCAGCCTAGGTGCCTGTGAAGTGGTGGCTCAGGGTGAAAAGTGTCCCAGGGTCTCTGGGCTGAGAGTTAGTGACAGTCTAGTAAGTGCTGCAGGACAGCTGCTCCTCCTCCCATAGGAATCTGCCTTTACCCACAACCCAGGCCACCTAAACCTCCAGGATGCCAGAATGAGCTTCTCATGGATCCAAGTCCCCTGTAGTGCCAATGGCCCACGAGCCTGGGCCCTGTCTTGGTAGTGAGTTCAGAACCAGCCTGGACTACAGAACAAGACCCTGTGTCAAAAACAGAAACAAAACAAACCAAAGTGCCAAGTGGAAAAACCCAGCCTGGATGAGTGGGGCTGCAACACAGGGAACACCCTGGGTGAAAGTGGGGACAAGGGACATTTACTGGAGCTGGGCCAGGGTAGGTCAGCGAAACCACAGATGGACCAGTGCTCGTGTTCTGGCTGGTATACACTAACACAGCAGCAAGACAAAGGTAACAGAAAATGATCTAACTACTGTTCCCTCTCCAAAGGTGTTGAAAAGCCTCCTTGCATGAGACACAGTGCAGGTGTCAGAAGCCATCTCAAGACTGGAAGTCTGGTGGTTACAAGTTACCAAGCTACAGTCCCGTGGGCCTACCCCTAAAGCTGGTCTCTGATCAGGTGCACTCACTCACACAAGCAGTGGGGAGAGAGCAAAGCTCCCAGATTGAAGCACATGGCAGGTATTCAATAAACCTTTGTTATATGGTTGGTATATAAAAGTGCACTGCGCATTTCAGGAGAAGAGGTAGACTTGGAAATTGAGGCACAGTAACTTCTCTCATAAGGGTATAGTTGGTGCTGCTTAATCTTCCCACTTCTGTCAATCCCATGGACACCAGCCTGGACCAAGCTCCACCATCCACCCCCTAACACTCTCCCCATGTGTCTCAGCAGCATCCCAACTTCTACTATCATCTCATGTCACCCCACAGCTGGCACCCCCCAGGGCCATGGTGACCCCAGAATGAGGGGAGCTGAAGTAGGACAAGCCATCAGCACTGAGCTCAGCTTGGATCTCCCCAAAGTGACTTCACATACAGAAGACAAAACAGAAGTAACTTCATATACTTTTCAACAACAAATTTCAACTACATAATATAGATAAGAGAGTGCTGGAGGGAAGTCTATCAATCATGAGAAAAGCAAGAGAGGCCTCCTGCCATCTTACTGCATGGCTAATTGGATCCTGCAAATCTGAATAATGAATGGATAATTGAGGATGTTAGAGTTATTGTTTGCCAGGTGTGATAATGGTCCCATGGCTATATTGTTTAAAAGCATCTCTTTTTTTGAAATATGTACTGAAAAATGGCAGAAAAAAAATTGGGATTTAGGTCAACCTACATCAGGAATCAGGTCTAACAGGTGATACTATGAAAACTGCACAAGAATGCAAGTGCCCACCTTTCTATTCCTCTCTGGCTAATGCTGTGCATGCTCTGAATTTTCCATAATAGGAAGATTTTTGTAGTAGTTTTGTAGTAGTTTTGTAGTAGTCGTTTGTTTGGAATCTCAAACATTCTCAATAAAGGAGGGAAGAAAAAACCAGGTGGGAGCCAGAGGGCCTGGTTCAGGGTAAGGGATTTCAAAGCATCCAGAGGTACCTTGGGCATTCTGCAAATGTTTGGTTACCAGCTTCCCCCTTCAAGTATACTTAGTCAGTTCTCTAAATCTCAGTGAAAAACCACTCACCTCACACCCAAAAGAGACAGGATACTGTTCAGCCTGTGACTAGAGCCGGCCCATGGGCTCTCTGTGGTTGTGAAAGGTAACTACAGAATGGATGTTAGAGTTCAGAAAATTTCCAAGCTATTTAGCACAGTGACCTTATGCTTGTTGAGTCTTACAGTGAGCTTTTCATTTTTAGCATATCCATTTATTTTCACTGAATTCTGACATCATCTCATAAAAGATTAAAAATGTACAAATAAGCACCTAGCCTTTCACCACAAAGAGTGTGAGAATGTTACAAAGTGTACATTAGTTGTCTGGGGACACTGAATTCATTCCTGGCTGTGCTGTGTGGACCTCAGAACTTCTACAAACACAGCACATGTAAGTAAGGGGGAGCTGTGCTAACCCCATCTCATCTGCAAGTCCATACGCACTCAAGCATGACCACTATGCCAGTACATAAGCCAAGCCATCTCCCAGAAATGCCAGCAAGGCCCAGCATGAATGCCAAGTGGCTGCCCTGGTTGGCCTTTGGTACTTGTGGTCAGACAGTTTAATTTTCACATAGATGCCCACGGCTACTTCCTGTTTCAACTTCTGGACTGCTATGACCACAGAGTGTCTTAGGACACCTAAGTTTTGTGGTACTGAGGACTAAACCCAAGGCCTTTGCTCTGAGCTGTATCTTTAGCCCCTTCTAATTGTTCATTTGAGACAGGGGCTCAATGAGTTGCTAAGTTGCCTGGGCTGGGATTGAACACTTAAGTTTTCATATAGGCTGCTTACAAAACTACTTTGTTGTTTCAACTAGAAGTTATTCTATCACTAAAGTACAGGAATTAATCAAGAGCTAAGTCTAGAAAAAGACAGCAACCAAAAGTACAAAACAAAAACCAAAAACCATCAGCCAGCTCCCATGGCACCTGGTTTCCAGAATATACCCTGGAAATGGTAATCATGTTCTCACTGTGATATGCAAAAACGCAAAACCTGAAATACAAACTTATAAGCTTATACGAATGTGGAATTTCACTTGTATCCCTCACATACTGAGGTTCCATGTTCAAGTTCTACCGCGTTAGAAGAGAAAGCTGCTGGTAGTCAAGATCCTTGAGCTGCAATTAAAACTCTACCAACATTCAGGGTTTAGCTTCTCTGGGCCTCAGTTTCTTTACCTACAAAATGGGAAGGGTCACTTATTTCATGGGAGTTTTTATTTTTAGAGGGCAAAATGAAGACTAGCTAATAAAACATTTCAAAGAATTAAAAATACCAAGCTAAAAGTACGTTTTAACTTCAAGTTCATATCCTACTCTGCATCTTATCCTCCCCTTCCTCCTTGCTTGGTTGCAAAATGTGATGCTACAACTATGACCAATAATAATACTGATGACAGATTAATTCAAGTATCATTGATCAAAAACCCCATCACTAACACTGCTATGCGTGCTTGACATGGGGCTAACTACTTGACCCCTGAAGTCTCCGGTAATTTTCCCTACAGCCCTACAAAGCTAACTCCAGCGGCTCATTTACAGGTGAGGCTATGGGAGAACAATGATTAGTTTCTGTCTATATTCCTCATATTCTTTGAATTCCAATGTTACAGTGACAAATGTGAACGTCAACATAAGTACTCAGGGGGCAGGGCACAGGGACCGAAGCTATCAGCAGGGCATATAAGTTGTGTCTTTAGAGAGTTTTGTTCTAGAACTGGCAGGAGGATTTGTATGAACACCAGGCTCCTTTGGCCTGAGTCTGGGTGCTTTCCTGAGCCTACTGGAAGAAAGAATACTTGCAATTAGGGTGCAAGCACTGGGGTGGCTTGAGTCTCTATCTGTCCCAAGCTGCTGAAGCAGCACAGGAGCAGGTATCTAGGAACACCAAGGCCGAGTGCGCTGGGCAACAGGCTGCTATTTGCCAGAAACAGCTCTGTCTTCACAGACAATGAATCCACTGTTGACCAGCCAGGCCTTGATTAATATTTGCAAAGAATGAAGTGGAAAATTCCACCTGTGTAGGTGGAGGCTGGCCCCAGGGACATGTCAACAACCCTCACAGCCTAGTTCTCTCAGGGATGAATTCAGTAGAGGAACAAAGGTCTGAGGCTCAATGATAGAATATGGGGACTGTAATTACTCTCTGGTTCAAGAGAATTTTTTTATTTGGATCACAGAGCTATTTGGATTTTTAAATTGTCCTCCCGCCAGTGCCCCTAACTCTACACAATTTTAAGTCCTTCAACTTGCCTTCTTGTCTCTGTATCTTCTGAGTCTCCAATACCCCTGCTAGGAAGGCAGAACTGACGTCAGCCCCATGTTATGAATGAATGGGGAAATTGAGGCTCCAAGACACCAACAGCCTAAATTAAGGCCAACAGATAGTGAACGAACAGCAGGTTCACGAAGTCTGGAGGTCAAACATCTTATCCCTAGCGGTGGCACAGAGCCTGTCGGTGGCTTTGGTCAGGAGTCCTAGCTACAGAGCAGTCTGCTAGGCTCCATATAAGACCCTGACCTTCACCACCCGGAGGAAAAGAACAAGTTCAAACCAACTCTCCAAGGTGGGAGGCTTAGCCAAGACCTCAGAGGAAAAAGGTACATGTTCACTTACTCATTCATTCATTTTATGAGTGCCTACTTAGATCTTCATACATGAAGTGCACGGTGGTAGGTGGCTTTCAGAAAAGAGATGTGGCAAAATATATGACCGGAGGAGGAAGGGCAAAGGACCTCCAAAGCTCACTTCTTTCAGAGTCAGATCACCTCACTGCCACCACCCTGTCTCACCTATCTTGTTTTACAGAAAAGAAATCTGAGGCTCTCAGAGGAGCAGTGTCTTGCTAGTGACCCAGGGGAGGAAGCCAAGCCCTCCAGAGGGTGGTAACCGGACTCTATTTCATCAAGCCCCACCATCGCAGTAGGGCTTACACATCCAAATAAGCTGTGCTCCTTCTTGTAGGCAACTGGCAAGTACATATTTAATCTACAAGGTCATCACCTCACAGAGCGACACACACTGAAGCGGGCAGTGTGAAACCCTGAGAAGACAGGCAGGCACACCCTGCTTGCCCATCTGGAACCCCACCTGCAGCTGTCAGGCTCTCTTCAAATCCCTCCTTCCAACTCCACGCCATAGCCCTGTCTGTGGGGGGGACCTGTGGTATCACTCCATCCCAGCAGTTCCAGGGATCACAGCAATGTCATCGCGATGCCTGTCATCACAGCCAGGGGGAGGTGCCCAGACTGTATCTGGAGTCTATTCCACGCCACCCTCACCCCTTCCTCCCTTTCCTTTGACAGCTGCTTCTTCCTCTGGAATGCAAACTTCTGACCCATTCCTACTTCCTCTAAGCCTTCTTCTAAGCCCACTTCCTCCTGTGCCCATCTGAGCAGGTCTTGCCAAGGGCAGGCCAGGCCAGGCCACCTCACCCTCTACGCCCATGTGACCCCAAGAGCTTTTGCCGCCTATCTGGTTTTCTTGTGACAGCTGCTCATCTTTACCCTATGAGGCCTTCCTCCTCGCCACTGCCTCCAGCAATGGCTGAAGCACAGACCTGAGTCCAGTCCGGACCTCTGCATTCCTGTTGTTCTAAAACCCAGCCCACCACAGAAAGGCTTGCTCTGATGCAGGCTGTAAGACCAGCACAGCCCGGAGCCTTGGCTGCTCACTGAGTGAAACACAGCTGCCACCTGGCTGCTTTCAGAGGGGCTGGCTCTACCTGCCCTGTACAGATACGGAGGTGGCTTTTCACAAACTGAAGACTGACCACCATCTAAACATTTGCTGCGACTCCTCAGCACTATGGGACAAAGTTCACAATCTTGAGCTTGCAGATAAGGCTGTTTGTACTTATGCAGTAGGGTAGGCACTTGTGCCGGAGAATACCTCACTGTGCTCATCCTCAGTCCAGGAACAACCATGTGCTGTTTACCTTTGTACCCTGGCCCCTGGCACCTAGCAGGTGTTCGCTGGTCAGGAAGACCACTATTAGATCTTAGGGCCACAGGGCGCAAAGCAACTCAAAGAGATAGAGGGGTCCAGAAAACACAGCAAGGGTGAGGAAATGACCTCATCTGAATGACCCTCCTTGGTCAGGAACAGATCATCGTTCTGGAAACTAACCCCATGTGTATGCACACAGCAGACAGAACCCCCAGCTGACTAAATTTGGGGACTGGGCCTCTTTGCATGCAGACCAGAACTGGACCCTTCACCTTAGCCCGCTGGGTGGGCCAGGCCTGATTCAAAGCACAACCTCTGCAAACTCAACTGCTCAGCTCAGGATAACCTCTCAGCAGACCTTCCCCACCAGGTCCTCATTCTTGCTCTCATTTTGTTTTGGAGACAGGGTCTCACCAGGTACTGAGGCTGGCCTCCTTGCTGAACTGTGGGTATGAGCTACCGTGCCAGGCTTCATGGTAAAAGGGAGCAACCTCAGCCTGTAGGACAGGCCAGGAGTTGACCCCAACCTTGTCGTTTGAGAGCAAGGAGTTTGAAGCAGCAGAGTTCGAGTTCTGTGACTCCACTGTTAGGTAGCCCAGGTGATTACCACTCTTCCCACAATCCACTACATCTCAAAGGATGGTCCCTGGGCCACCCACTCCGGAATTAAAGGGTGCTGGGGGTTAAATGCATACTAGTGATAACTTCCTTTAGACAGCAGCACTGACAGATCTAGAACACTAGTTGGACCTCGTTTTCTGGAAATAACTCATTTAAGTACCAGAAAGGCACAGGGCTAAGGGTAGATTCATGTAACTACTTCCTCAAAGTTCCTGCGGAGAACTAATGAAGCTCAGGTGGCCCGCGTCCTACTGGTGTTTGTCCTCTACCACTACCCCGGACCCCGCTGCTTAAAGGGTGCCCAGTCTTGGTGTCCAGCGGGGTCCTCCCAGTCCGCTAAGGCTCGGGTCAGTCGGCCTCTAGTCTGAACGCGTCCCAGCTACTCACCTCTGCGGCAGTTTAACCCCAGTGCCGGACAGGGACCCTCGGCCCCGCTCGGAAGTGCGGCGCCTACACTTTAACCGGCGGCACCCGAGGGCCGCGCGCACTCCGCTCCCGAAAGGTCCTGCGGGCCGGGCTGGGTCGCGAGGCCCCGGTCTATGTGCAGCGGCTGCGCCTGGGCTCGGCACACACGAGCGGCAGGGCCGGCGCGCCACAGGTGCCCTGCTCCGCTCGCGAAGGGGTCAGAGCTCTCCAGATCCGACCCAGACCGACCCTTAAGGGTGCTAGACTTTAGCCGCCGCGAGGCGGCCGGTGGGCCCGCCCCTGCCCAGGAGGCCGGCCGGCCGGGGCGGCGCTGCGGGAGGCGGGGCCCCAAGGAGGCGGGGGAGGCGGCCCGCGCACCGGGAATAAGAAGGCAGGGAAGGCGGGGAGCCGCGCGAGGGAGTGGACGGTGGGCAGGCCATGTCGCTAGTGCTGCTGAGCCTGGCCGTGCTGTGCAGGAGCACCACGGGAGAGCAGGTAAGCCCTCGCTGACACCCCTGGTCCCGCCCGGTCCTTGGAGCCGGACCCTGTGCTCCATCGGCGCACCCCTCTGTGCAGGCGGCCTGTCTGCATCCCTGGGGGCAGCCCATGACCCGCAGTCCTGTCCGCTCACTCTTCCGGCCTGGCTAGCGCGGGCTTGGGTCAGGGGCCCGCAAATCAAACAGATCCGGTCGCGGAAGCCACGCTGGGCTGTGCCCCTTTCCACTCCCAGCGTCTTGGCACTCTAGGCAGGCATGCATGCACCCTACCCCCCAACTCTAGCACCGCACCCCGTGTTCTCGAATCAGTAATTTATGTTCACCCAGCCTCCTATCCTCATCCGTAAAACGAAGAGTGGTACCTAACTCGTCCAGGGTTTCTACCCTCCACCTGGCCCGCAAGGCCGCTAGCTGTGAGGAGCCCTCTGTGCAAACTCCGTGCTGTGCGCAGTCTGCCCTCTCCCTAGGGCAGAAGAACTGTTGCTCCATCACCACCTGCCTGCCTGTCTTTCCTCTTTCTTCTCCCCTCGGTGGTACTGAGGTCAAGCCCAGGGCCTTCACACTGGGGTACATCCCCAGACTATTTTGCGTGTTGATTTTGAGACAGGGTCTCCCTAAAGCTGCTAAATTCCCGGTGCTAGGCTTGAACTTGTGATCCCTCCTGCCTCTGCATCCCGGGGGGGGGGGGGGGGGGGGGGGGGGTACAGGCCTATGCTACCAGGCTCCACAGTCCTGCTGATTCTTGAAGCCCAACTTCCTTGCTTCTCCTTCGCTGATTAAAGAAATCTTCTGAGTCACTGAAGGGAAAAAGCTCAGCCTCAAAATAGCATTGAACACCAACCTACGCCTTCTTAATGTACCACTTACCATAAAGCATAGTTGTTACTAGTGATGTATGCAAAGTCAAGCCCACCCAATATCTCCTGATGCCTCTATCCTTGCTTCTTTTCTGAGGGCTTTATTTCCCACTGGAGGAAGAATTAATTGCCTTTGTGGCAGGTACTCTAAGGCCAACAGCTGGAACTCTCACATTTACAGTTGTTGCCTGGCTTATTCCCCAAATTCATCTCACCAGCCCTTTGATAAAAACTAAGATCCTAAAATGGTGGCTTGTTTAAGAAAGAATGTCTGATATTTCTTGAGTTCACTTCCACAAAGTCTAAGGGACAGCAGATGACTTCACCAAAACCCAACTTACTCAAACTATCAAAAGTCTTACCTTTGTAGTCCAGACCTGGGGATTTATCACATTACGTCCTGTCACTGGAACTTGGTGATGCCTGAAAGCTAAATATTTTCGGCTCAGTGTCCTATTTTTAAACTAAATTGCTGCCCAATCTAGTGGTCTGCAATTCTAGCATTTTGGGAGACTGAGGCAGGAAGATCACAAGTTTGAACCTAGCCTGGGCAACTTAGTGACTTAGTGAGACCTTGTTTCAAACTCAAAAACGAAAGTAGTCTGGGGTTGCAGCTCAATGAGAAGGTGCTGGATTTGATGTCCGGTACCACACACACACAAAAAAAAAGTTGCTAATTTTTTCTTAAATAAAGTGAACAAGGGCTAGAGGAATAGCATAGCCATTAGAGTACTGGCCTCACAAGCACATGGCCCTGGGTTTGATTCCCCAGCATCACATAAGCTGGTCATGGTGGCAGGTGCCTGTAATCCTATCCTAGTACTTGGTAGGCTGGGGATTGCCGTAAGTTTGAGGCCAGCCTGGGACTACATAGTAAATTCAGGACCAGTGTGGACTACACAGCAAGACCCTGTCTTAAAAACAAGCAAACAGTTAACTTCGATTATTTAGTATTGGCCTTTCCTGAACATTGATGATACATATTTGCTTTTTTTTTTTTTTTTTTAAAAAAAAGCTCTGAAAGGTAGTATGATGAAATCATATTATGATTTTCTCACTGGCTCATGAGAATCCTGTATTAAAGAGAATATTAAAGAATTAACCTGAGGAAGACACTGTGAGCTGCTTTAATTAGTTGGTTCCGTTCATCTTAGCATAGCCAGTTCCTGACCTGGAGAAACTCAGGTACTCCAAATTGTTCTGAAAACTGATAGCTAATCATTAGAATGTGAAGGGGCCTCATGATAGTTCAATTTAACCCTGGCTTGTAGCAGGGGAGGCTGATGCCCTGAGACCCACACCTGGGCTTTAAGGAAGGGGATGGGCTGGTCAACCAGGCATGCTGATGGCTAACCCATCGTAGCCTATAGTTAAGGCAACTTAGTTTTCCCTCAGCTGTAACACAGCGACTCATCTTTGCCTAGAAAGCATATGCACCTTAGGGAAAAAAAAAATTTTGTCTAATTTGGTAAGGGAAGTCTGTCACTTGCTGGCCTCAACGTGATGCTTAATTTCCTTCTCTCCTCAGACTCTTCAGTGCGGCTCTGAAACTGGTAGGTGCCTTAGCAAACAGGTATTTGGGAAATACCTAGAGTATCTTAAAAGTGTGGTTAGACTTTAAGAGGCCTCGTACCAGGCGATGGGTCACCACAGACCAGGAACAAAGATAATTATTCCTTAACTGATATAGTTTATGGTCTCAAGCAGAACTCTCTGGGAGTAAGGAGGTGTTTGAGACAGCAGGCCTTTTGGGGAGGTGGGTGGCAGCAGGTGTGGGTAACTCACTATGAAGGTTTAAAGCAGTGCCCAGCACTCTACAGGAGATGGAGTGCTATGGGAGGGAGGTCACTCCCACTTGAGGTCAGAAAGCAGGTGCTTTACAGAATAGGTGCTTAAGATGATAGCCTTTAAGGAAAGTGGGCTTCTACCTACAAAATGTGCATAGAGAGAATGAGCTGGAGGAGACACTGACACCTGGAGGCACAGGAAAGCAGCACTCACCTTAACATGTCCAATACACTAAATAGACATACATGTGCATACATCTGAAGTCTGTGCAAGTACTCTATGGTTTGGGGCCAGCAGGCTGAGAGCATTTCTCTTAGGTTAACATCACCTCAGTGGTACATTAACCCATATGCAGGAAGATTTGGCCTCCCTTACCGAATCATGCAAGGCAGATGGATCAGGTGAATCACTCAGAGGAGACGGACTCAGGCTGGTCCTGGAAGGGGATGTCAGAAGAAGTCTCGCCTTTTGACTTCCCAGGGCCATCTCCAGAGTGGATGATGAAGCATGCTTTGACCCCAGGAGACTTGAGGGAACTCCAAGTGGAACTTGTTAAAAACAGTGTTTCACCAGAAGAATATTCAGTTTTGATGAACATAAGCTGGGTACTCCGGGCAGATGGTAAGTTTGTATCAATCAAAGGTAAAGCCTTAAGAATCTATTGCCCACAAGTATGCAAAGTATATGGCCTGTTAATTGCACTCATGGGCATGCCCAACAGGAATACATACATGCATGCACTGAAAGCCACATAGAGGACACTCACAGAAGCACTATTCACGAAGCACCCAAATGCCCAACACTGGAATAGAATCACAAAAACGAAGTCCACTACAGCAGTAAGAAGGAACAATGTCACAAACCTAAGAATCCAGATTCTGAAAGCTCCTGCATCTGTACCAGCCTGCATGCCAAGGGTGTTACATGCCATTTGGGTCCTTTACAAAAAGGGAAAAACTAAGCTATTAATTGGAAATCAGCATACCAGTTACTCTAGGGTGGAGGTGATCGAAAGGAGGCACGAGAGAGGCTTTTTGACTTTTCCTGGTCGCATGCACATTCATTAAATGGTACACTAATGATCTGTGTTTTTCTATATGTTATGCACCATGGAAGAAGACAGTGTAGGACCAGAGATGATTCCCCAACTTTAGGAAAAGTACTGGCATAGGCAAGTTATCTTTCCACTTAACAAGTGATACCATCAAAGCCCTGGCATACCTCTCAGATCATGCTGCAATTCGTGGGGTGCTTAATCCTGGGATCCTAATGCCCATGTTTGTAGTTTCTATCTGCAAACTCAGTTAAACTGGATCCAGCTAAGCATGAATGAATGAGTGCCAGGAACAGAGAGGCAAGTTGGCTAATGTCCATCAGAAGTGTTGAAAGGGTTGGGAAGTCAGACAGGCAGCATCAGGTACAGTTCTGAAGAAAGCTGGGCTGCAAATGAGGGGGATGGGACTGCTAGGACCAGGAGAGAGGTCCAGGTAAGACTTCTTGAGACGATGAAGCAGTAAGGCTTTGATTTTATCCCTGGCAGAGGGAGAGCCTTATCAGCTGCTAGAGGCCATGGCTTGCTGGGCTTTAAAGGAGTAAGATTTGTATGGGCAGAGGCTGGGCAGAAAAGACTGGCCAGGGAAAAGTTTCATCATGGATGAAGAAGCAATTATGAATAGGTGTACTTTGGTTATGACACTCTGAGAGGGTCTTTGCTAGGGTCCCACGTAAGCCTATTCATTTAGAAACCAGAATAGTGTAGATATTAACACGAGTCATAGGTATTCTGAGAAATCCAGGCTGACCTCTGAGGAGGATCCTGGCCTTTGGGATTTGGATTCTAATCGGCTGCAGCTGAGCTTTGTGAGAGCAGGCGGAGCTCTCTGAAACTCCTAAAGCCTCACTTGCCTCACCCGCACGCTGGGATGACAGTGCTTCCCTTCTAATGCTATTGTGAATTTGAATCAAGATGAGGCATATTAACTATCTAACACCAAGTCAGCCATACAGTAAACGCTCAATAAACAACTGACCTCTTACATATCTCTGCAGCCAGCATCCTCTTCTTGAAGGCCACCAAGATCTGTGTGACGGGCAAAAGCAACTTCCAGTGGTACAGCTGTGTGAGGTGCAATTACACAGAGGCCTTCGAGTGGCAGACCAGACCCTCTGGGGGCAAAGTAAGTGCTTTGAGGCATGTGACTATCTTTAAAAATTGGGCCCTCTGGAGAGTATGGGCCATGTGTTGCACAAACAGGCTGATGAGCAGCTGTGACGCAGAGTAGGATGCTGAGATTCTCGTCACTTCTCTGCTCTGGGCCTCCATTTCCCCATCAGCAAAATGAGGAGAACTGGACTTAGTTCTGTATCTTAGCTCTTTAATTCATTTCTCTACGTCTGTGAGCTGCATCAGCAAACTGTGGGTTGTTCATTCCCTAAGTAGACCATGGCCAGTGGCCTAGGATTCAGTAGTAGGATAAAATTACAAATGAGAAAGCATAACATACAGGGGCTACCGCAGCACTGCACAGTGTGCTGGAAACTCAGGCGCCTGGCTTTGCCTTTCAGTGGACGTTCTCCTACATGGGCTTTACTGTGGCACCGAGCACACGCTACTTCATTGGGACCCATAATATCCCCAATGCAAATATGAATGAGGATGGCCCTTCTCTGTCTGTGAACTTCACCTCACCAGGTAAGCTTCCTCCTGGGTTATTTTCTACCTTGATAAGATACTTACTTTGGGATATAAGCTTCGGTGTGGAGCTCAGGGAACCCTGGGTAAAGCTCTGGCCTTGCAATGTCTCAGCTTCTTCCTCTGGAATATGGACACAGTAGTAACATTCCTGACAAAGGAGAGAATGGCTGAGTTAGATAGAATGGAGGAAAAGCCCAGCTATGAGTGATCGGAGCTGTGCTGACCACCTGACATGTGTTGTCTCCCCTAACAATCTTAAAGTTGGGGTAGTCTCATCTTTCAGATGAAGAAACAGAAAGGTTAAGTCACTTGGCCTGGGTTGTACACACAGGGGAAGTAAAGCAGACATTCAAACTCTGGTCCCTCAGGCCATTCAGGATGACTGGAGCCACACCATTTATTACACAGCAGTGTCCCTTTTTTTTGTTTTGTTTTGAGACAGGGTCTTGCTCTATTGTCCAGGCTGGTATTGAACTCACTATGCAGCCCAGGATGGGCAATCTGAGTGCTGGGATCACAGGCATATGATACCATGGCTACCACGGCTGGCTAATGTGATGCTGGGGAATCAAACTCAAGGCCTTGTGCTTACTAGGCAAGCGCTCTAACCGCTGTGATATTCTTCCCAAACTATTTTTAAAAGGATAATGGGTTTCCAAGTGTTCTCCTAATGATCACTGATAATATTTTGCTAATGTATTTAAATTTGACTCTGGTTACTACTCCATAGCATAAAATGTTACTGTAACTAGTGTTTCATTTAGATTTCTATCATACTTATACTGTTTAGGCAATTTGTTACTCTGCGTGCGTGCGTGCGTGTGTGTGTGAGTGTGAGAGAGAGAGCTGGTGTGTGTTTGTAATTATTGACAAGGGAGTAAAACAGAGATAACATTTTTCAAAAGTGTAAAAACTTTCATCCAAATTCCAGGGTGCCTAGACCACATAATGAAATATAATAAAAAGTGCATTGAGGCAGGTAAGTAAATACTTTGCTTTTGTTATTTGAAAATGCTTATAACTTGTGCCAGCACAACTCTATCCATCCTTTGACAGATAATTGAGGCTTTGAGTGAGGAATTCTGTATCCAAGTTGCTTAGTACCCAGGCTGCAGAACCAGAGTTCCTGATCCTTGGCCACTGCTTTGCCCAACAGAACAAGCAAACTGTAGACTCTTAGTAACTTTAGGTAGTGGAGCCACATGGAACCACACCCAAGCCCCTGGCTAATTATTAAATTAACATTTTAGCCTAAACCATACTTACAGCGGTGCCAATCAAAGGCCTTCTTGGTTGGACGGGAGTTCTATGAGCACTTTCACCTGCTCACCAATATCATTGTCCTGCGGCCATCTTCTCAGCCTCTGTCCTTCCAGGAGTCACCGCTCCAGGGTAGATTAGCATCCTAATCTTGCTCCTTGGGTTGCAAAATAGGCCCTTTAGAGTAATCAGTCCCTAGTGCCTACTTTCCAATTTCTGGGCAATATAGTCTTGGGATGCGAATATGGTTAGTGGTATTTGTGGTAGCAAATCCTTACTTATCTTTTAGGCAACCTTCACCCTACAAGGCATCCCTATGTACTTTGTCAGACACCTGCACAAACTGTCTTTACTAGAGGCAGATGTGTAACATGGAGCTTCTGCACCTGCCTTCCCCTGAAGGATACTGTTATAGATCAGGTTCCTAGAAGTTAACCTAGTCCTTATTTCCAAGTCCTTTCATCAATGAAACAACTGACTTTTTCTAAGAGTTGACCTGTCAGGGTATCCTTAAACTATGAGCCATTTCTGTTTTCTCTGCATCCAGTAAAGCTGGCTGTGATGGAGGAAGCTCTTGGAACAAACAATGTTTTAATGGTTGTGGTCCTGATACTGAATTTACCTGTACCATAATCGTAGACGTATTTCCTAACCTGTAACTCCTTCTCCCACTGGAAAAGGAGAAAATACTGCCCTAACCTTTAATTCAGAAGCAGCCTGAGAACAGAACAGCATCTGATCTGTGCCTCCTATCACCTTCAGGGAAGCTATTTTAGCAAAGCTATGGCATAGGGGTGGGAGGGTTCCTTGCTTGGGCAGCAATTCAAAAAAGTATAGTGTAGAATAGTCCCTTTCTCTTGGATATGTGTCTGAGAACTTGGGTTTGTTTTTGTAAAGCCTTTCTGGGGACTTAAATGAAGGACCAGTCATCAAGTCCACCCGTGGTTCTCTCAACCTGTAGGTAGTTTGTGGGACCCAAACATAACTGCATGTAAAAAGAATGAGAAGACGGTTGAAGTGAACTTTACCACCAGTTCCCTTGGAAACAGATACTTGGTTCTTGTCCAACGTAACTCCATAATCGGGTTTTCCAATGTGTCAGAGGTACTTTCTGCCTTCATTCCCTTGTCACCAACCCACCCTCAATCTCCAGCTTCTTTATCTTTTGAAAGAAATAATAAATATTAGTTAGGATGTCCTGAGCAGACTTTTGGGAAAGCAGAATTACTGTTCAAATGTGCAGGCTATTTTGATTAATTCAACAGATTAAAAACAAATCTCTTTGGGCATCCAGGGACAGTCACTATGACTCTAAAACCTACTAAGAGTAGCAGTTTCAAAAGTATAAAATTAATTCTTACTTACACGTAATCACATGAACTGAAAGTCAGTTTGGAAAAAAATGGCTTCTCTACTGGAAGTCTTTGATTTGCTCATTCACATGATGTAACTCTTGCTGGTTCACTCATCTGCGGCAGAACATACCAACGCGAACTTCTGTAATCATTCTGGTGACTGGGGAGAGTGAAGGTGCTGTGGTTCAGGTATGTCTAACGTGGTGCTTTGGAGAGGGAAGGGAAACTAGAAGATTGCTCCACTATTACGTGCTGCTGGTGAGTCCTCTCAAGAATGAGTTAGTTCTCTCAAGTTCACTTGTTTCAGAAGTCCTGATGCTGTCTTTATGGTGATGAGATCAGGAAGATGACCCTGCAGACATGGTTTCTTCTGCTTCTTTTAGTGGCTGCTGACTTCCCAAAGTACTTTTATTCCCCCTCTCCCTTTTATGGTCACAGATTCCCACAGTAATTTTCAGATAGAAGAAACATTTTAATTCCCTAAGTTCAGTTTTAACTGCAAGATGAAGTTGCAAAGAATCTGAAGTCAAAAGGCTTGGGTTCTGGAACAGTATATGAATTTTGGGGAGTGACCACCTGTCCTCTCAAGACCTCAGGTAACCCAGGTACAAAAAGGAAATGGAATCAGTAGATACTCTCAGGTTTCTCCCAACTGTTGAGTTTACGATGTGGAGGATTTCAGTAGGCTACTGTTTTAATTACTTTTTGTCACTGTGACTTGATACCCAACATCCACAATTTAAAAGAGAAAAATCTTATTTAGCTCAGTTTCAGATGGTCACAGTCCATTCATGGGCAGCCAATAGTGATGAAAAAACATGGCAGAGGCAAAGGCAGCTCCTCAAAGCATGGCAGATGGAAGTCAGAGAGGAAGGGGTACAATTACCCTTCAAAGTACTGCTCCAGCCATTTCTGGGCCAAGGCCCAGTGTTCCATCCTTTCCAACCAGGCCCCACCTCTCAACAGCACACATCCAAGTACATGAACCTTGTGGGGACACAGATAAGACAACATCTGAGAATAAGGAGTTTTTGTTCTTCACTCCTGGAACATGAAGGCTGTGCTTAACAGGCCAATGAGAAAGCATGTTGTTAACTTATGACTATAGCCCTCTTCCAGGGAGCCACAGACTTTCCTAGCACCATGGGCCCTTCCTGTCATAAAGCTTTGACTAGGTCCATAAAGCCCTACTGTTCTTTGTCCTAAATGAAAGATCTGCATATACACATTAGGATATAACTCAGAATGTCAGGCTTTCCTACAGAGTTAAGTTTCACACCTTGACGCTTTGGAAAGTACTTCAGTCTTGGGTCACTGGGATGGATTTGGGAGGCCTATTACACAAGTGTCCATGACAACGCTAGAGGGAGGGTGGGTTGGAACCAGAAAGGCAAGAGCTTGTGGTGAAAAGTAAGAATACTGTTGAAATGTTGTCTGAGGTACAGTGTGAACTTTCTGAGGCTCTCATTTTTCCTCAGTTGACTCCCTATTTCCATACCTGTGGCAATGACTGCATCCGACGCAAAGGAACTGTTGTGTTTTGCCCACAGACAGGGGTAATCTTCCCTCTGAATAATGGTAAGTGTTTAGTCATTATCACAAAATGACCAAAGGGGTTCAGAACAAGATGAGCCCATCACCGCTCCCATTTGATGTGTGACAGGGTGTCACTGGTGTATGAGGGTCGTCCCTGTCTGCGGACACTGAACCTGGGTGCACAGAAAGATGCCAATACTATTCCCAAAGCCCATTATGCCTAGGTAAGGGTGAAACCTTTACTTATAAAACCACCCCTTATCCTTTATGAAGCAGGATGTATAGAAGAGGAAAAAATTACGTAGTACAAAATGGATGTTCAAAGTGCCACGAGGGTCTGCCGAAAAAAGTCAAAGGTGCAAAAAGCCCAAGTGTCAGAGGCAATGTGCACTCCACTGCCTTGTGATTCTCAGCAGCCCAAGCTGAGCTGTTACTGTTCCTTGATGTGTTCCCCTGGCCATCACTGGAACAACAAATCTGGAATACTGGCACCAAAAGACACTTTCACTAGTATCTGAGAGCATCATAGTGTCAAATATATTTACAGATGTGTCAGTTCTGTTATGACAAATGGAGAAATGTTTCCAGAACAATCTTAGGGATGGGGTCAAAAGACTCTCAGTCCAATCAAATAAAAATAGCTGGATATCTAAAATCTTCACTTGTGTGGGCTTAGTGCCTCGCAGAACCTTAAACACCACAACGTGCATAAGCCAGCCTGCTCCTCTACGTTCCTGTGAAGGCATACACCTCACTGCCATCTGAGTATAATGGATGTGAGCAAATGCTCCCAGAATAACACTAATTCCTCAAAGAACAACAATAACAGCAAAAAGCAACTCTGGTTAGAGTAGTGGAAATGGCAATGTGTGAGAGAAACGCCCCACGTTAGAGGTCTCTCACCTCCCAGATCTCAAGTTCCAGCTGAGCACTAATTAAGAGACTTCAACACTATGGAAACACATACTATTTAGTAGATTCCTTAAAGATCTTCTGACCCTGGGTTTTAAAGAAATCTGAACTTCTGCAAAGCATAGTAGGAAAAAAATCTTGATTTTACAATTGATAAATATGGTTTTGTTTAGCTGAAGGCGAATAAGCTTTGTATTCTCCAGACAGAAGTATGCTAGGAGGCTGGCTCCCCCTCCTTCTCTCACTGCTCATGGTCACGTGGATGCTGGCAGTTGGGATCTACCTAATGTGGAAGCGTGGTAAGAGTTAAAATTCTTTAACATTTCTTAATGAGGAAATCACATTTTGGACTTCTTTTGGGCGGGTGCTGAGGATGCAACTCAGGGCCCTCTGTATGTCAGCCAAGTACTTTACCACTGAGATACACCTCCAGCCTCATATTATGAACTTTTAAAAAGGACATTCCTCTAGGCTAAGGGCATAGCTTAGTGGTTAGTGCTGCCTAGCAAGTGGCCCTGCAATCGATTCCCAGCACCACATATGCTGGGCACGGTGGTGGATGCCTGTAATCACTGCACTCAAGAGGATTGCCAGTGAGTTGGAGGCCAGCCTGGACTAGAGTGAGACCCTATCATAGGTAGGTAGGTAGGTAGATATATAGACAGACAAGTAGATAGGTAGACAGGTAGGCAGATACATAGATAGATAATGGAGATTCTTCTAGAGGCAATCACATATTGGTATTTCCCAGGGCTAAGACAGCATTTATGGAATGTGTTAAGAGCAGCATTACAGTGCCTACTATGCTAATAACTGGATCATGATTGTCTGGTGAAAGCAGGGAAAGGCCTTGCAGAACTGGTGACTACCTATTCTCTGTATTTTTATTATGGAGGCTTTTTATAAGTACTGAAACAGACAGAAGATAGGTAACAACATACTACATTTTACCTGTAATAGGTGCCATTTCTACTTTTTAAAAGTAATTCTAAGATACACAAACAATGGTCACTGAATTCATCATATACTCTATAAGGCCTTTACCAACTCTAGAACGCTGAGTATCTCAATATAGAAATCAGTGCATACCCCTGGGTGGAGACACACACACCTTCAATTCCAGCACAATGAGACTATAAATCCCGAGAAGACTGCAAATTCAAACCCAGCCTGGACAATTTTCTTATTTTATTAGCATGTATATGTGATATATAGTAACAATCAGCTTGAAAAAAAATTATGTATCATTTCTTGGTCAGTTTTACTTCCCTTTCTCCTTCCTAATCCCCCATCCTCCCCTTTCCCTCTCCATAGTCTTATCTTATTTTCTTCCTTCTCTTTTTACTGTTTTTGTGGTTTGGTTTTCTCATACTAGAGAAACCATGCGATATTTAATCTTGTGTCTGATTCATTTCACTAAGCATAATGGTCTCAAGGTGTATCCATTTTCCTACAAATGATTCCAATGTATCTTTCTTTACGGCAGAGTAGTACTCCATTGTATAAGTATCAGCCTACCTCAAAAAAAAAAAAAAAAAAAAAGAAAAAGGTTGGCTGTGCAGCTCAGCATGAAGGCCCTGGGTTCAATTCTCCATACTAGAAAAAAGAAAGAAGGAAGGAAAGAAATAAACAAAGAATGACAGAAATCAAGAAATCTAGGTGTCTATAAAAATATATAGCTACTGGAAGACCCATTAAAAACTGTATCCTATTTTCCACATTAGAAAAGGAATATAAATGTACTGCGTTGCATGTGATATTGCAGATTCAATAATCAATCAGGATTAATAGGATTAATTCTCTGCTTTTTCCTAAGCTAAGAAAGCCCCGTGAACTTTTAATATCAGAAAGTGATATTTAACACAGCATCTGAAACAAAGGTGCTTAAACTTAAAAATATTCAAAAGCACATGCTCTTTTAATTGTATTCTAGTCGTTCTATACATAGTTCCTTTTTCATAGCCCAGTGTATAGCAGAATTTCAGTTATGTTCCAGGGGGTTAACTGCAGAAATGGTAAACATGACACAGCCACTGGGGTTGCGCCACCCAGAATATGATGTGACGTGGAGGAGAGGTATTTTTTATAGCACTAAAAAGTTACAACCACCTACCTCAAAGTACCTAAAGCCTAAACAGTTTTTATGAATTTATTTGAAAAGATAAAGCTTGAGTGGACTGATTTACTGACACTTCTTGTGTGTGCCTGGGGTGGGGGAGACAGTGAAGTCAGAGTCTAAAGTGTATTTCAGTCCAGAGCTGTAACACCGTCCATCAGAACCCTTTTTAAGAGTTGAGCATCAGTGTGTTTCAGGTGCTGTGTCCAAAAGGACTATCAAATATTTTGCCTCTCTGGTAGTAGCAAGTCCCTGGTGCTCGGCTCCCATTCTCTAGCAGGGATCATTTACCATGACCACGATCATTTAGACTACAGCGAAGGCCTACGGTTCACTACTCACAAGTAACCATGCTTCTCTTCCCTACCGCCTCCCCCCAGGAAGGATCAGGAAGGCTTCCTTTCCCAGTCCCCTGCCACTGCCTCTCACTAAGGTTCTGGTGGTTTACCCAGCGGAAGTGTGTTTCCATCACACGGTTTGTCACTTCACTGAGTTTCTTCAAAATCACTGCAGAAGTGAGATCATCCTTGAACAGTGGCAGAAAAAGAAAATAGCTGACATGGGCCCAGTGCAGTGGCTTACGACTCAGAAGCAAGCAGCAGACAAAGTAATTTTCCTTCTTTCCAATGCCAATCCAGTGTGTGACAGCACCTGTGGCCACCGTGAGGGCTGTCCCACTGAGAACTCTCAAGGCTTGTTTCCCCTTGCTTTCAACCTTTTCTGCGGTGATCTAAGCAGCCAGACTCACCTGCAGAAATACGTGGTGGTCTACTTCAGAGGGGCGGACACCAAAGATGATTACAGTGCTCTCCGTGTCTGCCCCGCGTTCCACCTCATGAAGGACGCTGCCGCCCTCCGCACAGAACTTCTCTGCACCCCGCGGCACGTGCCAGTGGGAAAACAGTCAGAAGCTGGCACAGCAGCTGCTCCCCTCTGCAGCCTACCCGAGAGAAGGAAAAGACCTTGAAGCCGTCTTTCTTCACCAATTCCTGGGGAAAAAAAGCTTTGCAATGACCCGGAAGTTCATTGTACAGGTTTCTCCTGTACGCAGGAACGCAGTTGAACACATATGCCCTAGGCTACTCATTAAAAATGGGAAAACTTACAAACATTACAAGGTTAAATCAACTTTAAACCTAAAAAGCCTAAAGTGGTTATAACTGAAAACTATGATCATTCTGACAATGCAAAGATAAAGCCATCTTCTAGCCGAATGTCCAGTCTTGGATAGCTGTAATATTCTAGGTTCTATTACTACAGGACCTCTCATTTACTCAGTTTTCCATGAGAAAAACTCTTTACTACAAGTCTCTAATAAAAACAGACTGGGTATGGTGGCACTTGCTTCTGGTCCCAGTACCCGAGGAGTCTAAGGCAGGAGGAGGGCAAATTCAAGTCCAACCTGGGCAAATGAGCAACATGTCTCAAAAACTTAAAAACATAAAGCTTGGGGATATAGTCCAGTACAAAGGTCCTGGGCTTATTACCTCATATGGTAGGGGGGCACAGGAGGAGAAGCAAGCTGGATTCAGCTTGGCTGACCAGACAAGCTAACGAATGTCTAACTCACTGGATGATCTAGTATATATGCATAGGACTTTCCCTTTCAAATTAGATTCATGTCCCCACTTTTATATAGATGACTTTAAAATGAATACTAAAATATGTTCCTACACACCTAGTACCTTTTTGTCCACAGTTACCTCTCAGAAGTCACTGGTACAAGTTCTTAAGAGGTCCTGCTTATTATATAACTGTTCATGTGCAAAACAATGTAAGTTGAAAGTTGCCCCTGAGGAAGTCATGTACCCTTTTGTAAGTGCGTTACAAGAGTTTACTCAAACTAGCAGTTACAGAATGTAAAGACGCATATTTTAGTTTCCCAACTCTTTGCTCCTAAAAGATCTGCCTTAATGTAGAGGTCACAAAAATGCACTTGTAGATTATTCGGAGGGTCATGTTACTCCTAATTGATCTATGCATAAATAACCCAAATTAAAGAGGCATAAAGTGAGAACTCGTCACAACCAGCTTCATAAGCAGATGCTTGTAAGGCAGTATGGCAGGATGCTTCACGTGGCAAGGCTTATGTGTTACGACTTTTGTCATGGGCTCATAAAAGCGTTGGCAAGATAGACATGGCTGATGATGAAACTTGAACCAGAAACCAGCTTCCTCTGAGGCAAATACGTACCTTTTTAGTCCCCGTGGCACATGGGATTGAGCCCTAGGAACTGTGTACTCAGCTATATCCCCAATCCTTTTAAATTTTTGGTCCCTTCTTATTTTTGCTAAGATGCCCAGGTGATACTCAAACATGCAATCTTCTTGCCTCCATTTTCCAAAGTGCTGGAATTAGAGGGCATGTAGCCACTGTGCCCAGCAACATTCACCCATTCTAAGAGCAATATGCTACTTGGCTTAAGCCTGTAATCCCAGTATTCTAGGAGGCTGAGGCAGAAGGATCACGAGTTTGAGCCCAGCCTGGGCAACTTAGTGACTTGGTGATAATTTGTCTCAAAATAAAAAATAAAAAATTGGCTGGAGATGTACCTCAGGGTGAAGGCCCTGGGCTCAATCCTCATGCCCCTCCAAACCTCACAAGGCTATCTTGAACTATTATAAACTAATATAGTAATCTTCTGAAAGCAGCCAGTACTAAATTGTGCTAAACAGGTCTCAAATATAAAATCAATATTGTATAAATTATCAAAAAATTTAAAATATTTTTCAAGTTGAAGGCACATATTCCAAATAGTAGTAGCAAGTTAAGACTTTGTTATACTAGTGGGCCTTTGTTTGAAACTGAGAAAGTTATACAGGTTACTCACCATGTAGTCCAGGCTGGCCTCAGACTCATGGCAATCCTCCTGCCTCAGCCTCCTGAGTGTTGTGGTTAAAGCTCTTTCTATATTCCTTCTTACCTCTGTTTCTTCTTTTATCTTTCCTCCACTCTTACCCCTGTCTAGTCTCCATCACAGCACAGTGGGAGCAAGTGCTTACTAGAAGCTCCTAAGTACTCTCTCCATCCTCCCAGCTCGCTGAGCCTCAGGCTGTGTTCACTGATTGGCTCCTCTCCACACAATGTCTTCCCTTGCTAGGACAAGACTTCCTGAGGGCTTGGACCACCAGGGTAATGACCAGCTGTATTTCAATTTTGCTCTGGATCTCTCCCAAATTACAGACAACTGATTGCACAGAATATAGAGAACTCCCAAAGCTTCAATTTGGTTTTTCAGGTAAAGGAAAACTGGGGGTATGATGTGAAGTTAGTAAGTACAGCAGTTACCCATTTATCTATACAACTTTTATACCTCAGGCATTTCTCTTTGGTTTTAGGAAGTGAACAAGATTTCCCTTTCATCTGTTGCTGCTGTTTGGTCAAATAATAGTTATCCTCCCTTAAGCCCAAGCTAGAACAAGCCAGGTAACAACAACCAACTAGTCAGACTTAACTCAAGTTTCTGGAAATCTAGACCTGAATGAGTCCCAGTCCTTTTTGTAATCCAAAGGAAAGTAATTCAAAAATCCCACAACACTTTGTGTCCTATATGGCATTCTAAGAGGACACATAAGTTGTACTACCTGTGCACTGAGCTCAGACACCTATAGTATGTGAGACAACAGGGAAGATGGCAGGACAGACCCCATGTTATACCACCCTGCGACTGCACGACTGTCCGCAGATGACGCCACAAGTCACTCCGAGGGCTTCACCACGTTGGCTACGTTAATGAAACCCTGAAAAAGGGGCAGGGAAGTTTACAACAGAGGAGTAAGACCGTATTTATTCTCAAACATTATGACTATAAAAACATAATCTCAAACCAATGTATATCCTGAACATAAAGCTGAAATTCATTTTATTTTCCATAAAAATTAAGCATCTAGTCAATAAATTAAAATACATACTTCTTTAAAGTCTTTTGTACCGAGAGACTTGTTTTTGGTCTTCAACAGTGACTTTTCCTCCCTACTTCACCACACGAAAGCAGCACGCTCTCGTAACATGCGGACACCAAAGCGCTGCCATTCTCGTTGGTAAATCCACAGTTCCTGTGTTGTATCCAAACACGCCAACACCGCCCCTCCTTTCCATGCAATCAGCCGTGGGTCCATGTCCTGGACAAATGATAAATGTAGCTCAGCGTGAACAGGTAAGCTACACACTTGCTTCAGTGTGGGGGGAAGCCCTATTGAGTCAATATCCTCTAAACCAAGTTTTCCATCTGCATTACAGACAACAGGGCTCGCAAACAACAGAAAGCTGTTTGAATGGACAAAGACCTTTTTTATTATTACTACAAAAGCTATTCTTCCCTGTAATTTTAGAGTCAGACTTGGGAGGCAGGAACTTAAAATAAAAAAAAATAATTTTGTGGGACTGAGGACATAGCTTAGCAGTAAAAAATGCTTGCCTAGTAAGTGCAAGGCCCTGTGTTTGACTCCTCAGCACCACATTAAGTCATGTGCATTGGTGCACACCTATAATCCCAGCACTTGGGAAGGTTGAGGCAGGAAGACTGCTATGTGTCTGAGGCTAGCATGGGGTACAGAGTGAGAACTTGTCTCAAAACAAAACAACCATTATTTTTGAAGTGGAAATGAAATGACTATATTCCACTGCCCAAGCATGGTGTGAGCACATGCCTGTAATGCTAGCTCTTGGGATGCTGAGTCAGGAGAATCATGAGTCCTACCTGGGCAACTTAAACTTAGCAAAATTGTCTCAAAATAAAAAGGGCTGGTGATATGGTTCATGGTGAAGGTCCTAGGTGTAATCCCAAGCACCTCAAAAAAACAAAAACAAAAACAAAACAAAACAAAAACTCACCATACCCCTCTCCTAGGATTAAAATAAAAACACTGCTGCCAAGAATTGCAGTGAGACTTAAGGAAATACAAATATGATTTATGTCTAAATTCCTGGGTTTCTACTTCTTTTCAAGACAGTTCAAGACAAAAAGTGCTTTAAAGATCCCTGGTCCAGATATACCAGCAGTAGCCCCCGTTTGTGACAGAATAGTTCTGGCTCTTAATGGTGTGACAGCAATCGTCTGTTAACCCACCTGGTTCTTTCACAAAGGTAGAAGTCAGCCATAGCAGGGGCCAGAACCAGGAATCTAATCTTCCAGCCCTGAGCTTATGTCACGTATGTGACCTGCTGAAAGCAATTTTCTACTTCCCCAAGCCCACACTTCCCAGATTTTACCTGGACACATACTAATTAAAATAACCAATAACCAATGCTTGTTTCATTTATATATAACCGAACATGCACCAGACAACACACCTTAGGTCTCGTGATTACATCCACATTTTCAATAATTCGCCTGAATGAAGGTGGCATTTTGTTGAGAATTCTGTGCTGTAGAAATTCTTGTGCTTTATGGAACATCAAGCCACCTCCTACCACGAGGATGGAACTGTACATCTTCTTTTTGGTATCATCGGATGCTGAAAAGACAGTGATATCCTTTCTACTTACCCACTCTAGGCCCTGCCCTTCCAGGCTAAGCCATCATCTTTTACGAGTATAACTACCACGGCCTCCTCAAAGATCTCCTTCCAACCCACCCTCAACATTGAAAAACCTTGGAAAATACAAATAGAAGAATGCTGCCGCTCCACTATATGTGCTCACTGTGAGATCAGAACTCTGTGAAGTGGTCCATGAGGTCCTGTGCATGGTCCTTACCAGCTAACCTCATCCCGACACCCTGCTTCCTAACCACAATGGCCTTCACAGGCTTCCTCTCTGCCTGGTACGCACCTTGTATGTGCCTCTACCTACTACTTTTACTTAAGATATCTTATGTGGCTCTTATTTAAGAGACTCCATGTGTCTTACCTTTGATAACTTCACCAAAGTAAAAATGCTTTTATTAAGCATCTCAATTTAAAGTTCTCATAGGGCAATTTAGCTCTACTCTGCAGCATGTACTATAGTCGTAATTTCATATCTGAGTAATAGTTTTGATGTATTTTCCTAGGCTGTAAGACCGATTCTGTTTTATAACTGTGTTCCTAGCACCTGGCACGGAAAGGACAAGTAGGCACTCATGACTTGCTACACTGTACAAATACATCCAAGGCTGAGCCAGTTAGTTTAATTGCTACAGCATCTCACCGCTCGATCCCAGCTTCCCCAGTGAGCTTACAGCAGCAGTCTATGCTGTGAAGGATGGCTTTATCAAGGCCCAGGGCTTTCCCTTCAAACAGTGAAATGGCAGTCTTCCTGGACATCAGTGCTGTGAGGGCCTCCTCAGAGTCATTGCCAGGAATCAGGCAGTCTCCCTGGGAGGACCCCAAATCCACCTCCTGGGAATGTAGTCTTTCTGGAAGATCAGAAGACTGGCCACGAAGATCTCCTTCAAATCCAATGGGCTTAGATGCAGACTTCCGGTCAGCAGTGGCTTTTGCAGACTACAAGTCAATCAGAAGGATAATCAAATAGATGGTATGATTAGAAGGGAACACTGCTGATGTTGTCCAGCTAGACCTCAACCCTCCCCGTTCCATTACTATGCAAAGCCACCAGAGCATATGCACAAGTTCCTGGCACCCATCCTCGACGGGCTGGACATGGGGAGCTGAGGATGCTCTGAGAGCCCCAAAGCAGTCTCTGGTGGGCAGGGTAGGTCTCATGGCCTTTCCATCATTGGTTGGATTTTAGAACTGAAATGTCAATACAGACAGGCTTTCTTCCCTATAAATACAGATTTCTTGTGGGAATCGAGAGCCAATGTCTGTTATGGCACCCTCATTTTCAGTTGTATCTACTACCTTATGCTCACCCCGGGAAGCAGCAAAGCTAGACAGGGTTTGCAGCCCTTGTTTACTCTCCACCATGAGCTGCTGTTATTTCAGGAGCTTTAGTATCTGCTCTTACACCAGCATCCTATTACCAAAACTAGCTTAGGGGAAAAAAGATTCAGTTCTTTGCCTATCACAGTATCTTTCATATTATAACAATGAAGCAGGTAAGATTTTACTGAAACTACTACTGGATAAATATTCAGAAGAAGACAGAATAAATAACATATGCTGAAAGAAAAATGTCTATGTTCATAAAGCTAACTTTTGAATGTGTAGACTGGCATTAAGAAAACTGAACTAATGTCTGCTGAATAATCTGTTATCCAGATTTTAAATTCAGATTTCACTTCACCTCTAACCGTAAAACATTATGAGGAGGATTAGCTTGTAGGAAAGGCTACAGTATTAACAGTGATGTATTAATTCTAGGAAACTTCTCCTCTAGGGATGAAACTCTCTTCTCCCACCACAGCTGCTGCGGACCTGTTCTTGCTTGCTCTGTGTTGCCAGCAGATAATGTTCATCATGAGGATCCTCAGGGTCACCCTGGGACCTGTGCTGCAACGTTGTCATTTTCTGCCCAACAATTCCAAAAGTTGCAGGATAAAACAAAGCCATTGGAGCCTGAGCATAGAAGGAAAGGTGGTCAGTAGAAGGTACTACCTCCTGAATAAAAACCAGATTCACTAAAATTTTATCCTTCCCAAACATGTGCAGATCAGATATGCTAAAGAGACCGAGCAGCGTGCCCTTTGGAGGTGGGATGACCGTTCAGTTCATGACAGTTAGGAAAATTTACTTATCCAACTGAATGAGCAATCTGACACCACAGGAAAGATATCTCAATGCAAATGTCAAGCAAGTGCCTCACAATCCACTTTACAACTTTTTAACAAGAATGGCACCTTTTTCTTTAGCAACACAAACTAACCCAACAAAAAGATGGTCCTCAGATCTGCTCAGATTACTGTACTCTAATGTCTTAAATGTAGGTTTGGGGATAATCTACAACTAGTTGACATTCTGACCCCATAATACTCTCAGGAAGTGCCTGTTCTTTCAGTGTGACTGTGTCTGATGGCTTTCCTTTTTTTCTGGCCATGGAAATACACTCATCTGGTTACACTAATCTGGTTACCTGGAGTTTCTCATCTCCCAACCGAAACTGGTAAAGAAGGGCAGGAGAATCTGGATGCCGAATTTGAAACTCATGGTCCTGAAGCCCAGAGATGTCCTGATTCCAGGAAAAGATGCTGTCAGTGAATTAGTAAGAGCGCATGTAAACTCTTCAAATTACGCACAAGCCTCTCTGTCACCTAAAACTCACTATATTAAGGCCACTAGCCTCTATGCCACTCTCACTGTAACTTAGTAAGACAAGAATTCAACGGCACTTGCTTCCTTGTTTAACATTTCTGAAATTTCCACCACCTCCCTTTTTCCTTTATTTTCATAATTGATATACAGTAAGATACATAATGAACACGAAGAGAAAATTCTCTTAATAACTGGAAAACTTACTCTTTTTATGATTCTCAAAGTTTTAATATCTAGAATTATACCATCAAAAAAGAAAAAAAGTCTAGAACCAAAAGTAAAAATAATCTATATTCATGTACACACACACACACAGCAATGATTAATATTTATCCACAGTTTTAAGAAAGTGTTTTAAATTCTGGCATTTAATTAAATGTCTGGACCTATGTAGTTATCTGTTATATTCACTACATCTAAATTTTTACCTTCATTGAGAATGAACGGACTCCTACAAAGACAGAAATTTGCTGAACTCTTTTCCTCAAAAACAAACCGTCTTTCCCCAAGCCTGACACACGTTTAACAGCCCAGCATAATCAAAAAACCCTCATTCCTTAATAGCTTCAGCTTCAAGGCTTTACTACTTTGATATATTATTAAACATCTTTTAAATATTACATTTTCCAATCAAAAATAACCAGAAATACTGATTTTGTTCCTACCTGATCTAAATGACAAAAAGTTTCTTTAAGGTGCTGTAGAAGAAGGCAATCCATTTTATTGGTTAACTGGCATTCTCTATAAGGGAACCCAGCTCTCTGCATGAGCCAGTAAAAACATCTTGACACATCGGATCCTCCATATGCCAGACAGAGCCTAAAGTTAGGAGAGAAGGACAGATGGCTAAGCTGCCAATCAAGAAGGTGCAAAGGATGTCTCAAAGTTAGGACACAGAGGAAATTCCCTTACTAAATGTCTGTCTTCCAGCCCGATCATGTACAGCCACAGATAAAATGACCTCTCACCACTGCCATCTTGGTTCTGCTTCCCATGAAGGATGTCTTAAGAACCCCACTAGGCACAGTGAAGCTCAGTGCATTTCAAGAGATACTTAATAAAAGCTGAATAAAAGGATAGACTGGATAGAAGGAAGGTGAAATGAACTGCACCAAAACCAGTAATGGGGCCTTTGGAAGCAGTCATGCTGTTCTCCAAAAGTATTCAAGACAAAGAATATGCACTATTAAACCCAGCTCACTGTATGTCCAGTGTATGTTCACCATATGACAGTCGTCTGGCTGTCTGTACTCACAGACGTGTAAGGGTGGCAGGCACAGCTATGAGCTTCTTATGCAGACAAGCTCGCAGAAGACTGCCCACTACTGACAGTTCCTAGGATTTGGGCAGACCACTGCAACATTATTCTAGTGATAGGAGACTTGGTCTAGCAGCTTCTCCGAACATTAAGAACCACTGCTATAATACAACCAGTGGGCAAGCCAAAACAACTCACACTGGGTCTAAATGAATTGAAAACTGGAGTGAAAAATGGAATATTCTGCCAAAAGAAAAGATAAATTTGAATCATCTGTATGAAAATGGATATACCGTGAGACCATCAAGAAATGAACCAGACACCGAAGGTTAAATATTGCCTGGTTTCTCTAATATGAAAGAAACAAACCATTTAAAAAAAAAAAAGGAAAAGCAATGGAAGAAAGAAGACTTTGTAAACGGGGGATGTGGTGTGGGGTGAGGGGATGAAAAATGCAAAGAGAAGTAAAAATGATAAAGATGTGACATAAAAAAAGGGAAAAATAAAGAAAATGAGCACTGGGAGGCAGGAGATTAAATTTTTCATGAAATGCTTGGGGCATCTTTTTTTGAGACAGGGTCTTACTCTGTAGCATAGAGTTGGTTCTGAATTCACTATGTAGCCCAGGCTGGCCTCAAACTCATAGCAACCCTCTTTCTTCTACCTCCTGAGTACTGGGATTACAAGAGTGCAGCACCACTCCTGGTATATCTGACGCTGGGGAATCAAATCTGGGGCCTTGCACTCAAGCATTTTAAGCACTGAGCTATGCCCCAGACCTTTAAGTTTATTTTTATACCTTGAGATTCTAACTACCTAGTGGAGGGGACAGAAAAAAGTCACAACAGGACCATAAAACATGGCAAAGAACCCATACATGCACAACCTGAGTGGATTCACTGGTATCAGCATGTTTCAGGAAAGACATACAGCAAATCCGCTCCTGCTGGTCATTTTGTTAACTTATGCATCAGTGACGACATCATGAGCAGACAACCACCCTAAAGTTGCTCTTCACTGAACACAACTATAGTTCAGAAAAGCTGATAATCAAAATGCTAGCTAGAGAATTCAGGACCAAGTAATGTTTTCTTCCACGTGATTTGCCTAATTAAACTTTGTTGTGAAGGAATGATTCGTTATTATTTTATAGTAGTCCACAGTGAAGAGTTATAGAGCTAATATTCCAGTTTCCTTTACTGGAAGCACACACACATATATACACACAAGGACTTTCAGAAGCTACTGATATAAATTCATATTACAAAGTTCCAATAAGGACAAATTATTTGTTTACTCTGTAGAATTTGTACTCCCACAATCTTGCTAGTTTCCTACGTAGACTTTTGAACATGTAGCTTTTAAACTGTGATGAACAGAATAAACTGTGAGGGGAGACGGAGTAGGGGATGCCACCGCCCAAGTTTCTTACCGAGTGTTGCGATGAGACACCCCATCCTCCACACAACACACACTTGTCTTCTGGTCTCCAACATCAACAATACATGTGCTGCTTAAGCCACTTCCAAACGTGGCACACACAGATTCCTGGTGGACCACAATCCCTAAAAATACAAAAGGCAGAGGTTACACAGAAGTTACAGATCAAAAAACGATCAGCTAAAGGCAGAAGCCTGTAAATCTCTGGGCGAGTGTCTAAGCAGCCCGATCCTTTCAGAATAAGCATTTAAATAAATTAGTGAATTTAAATGAAATATCTGGGGCTGAGGGCATAGCTTAACAGTTAAAGTACTTGCTTAGCAAGTGTAAGCCCTCAAGTTCAATTCCCAAGCACCATATAAGCTGGGTGTGGTGGTGCAGGCCCACCCCAGGACTGGGGAGGCTGAAACAGGAGAACTGCTGTGAGATCAAGGTCATCCTGGAAAACAGAGTGAGACCCTATCTCAAACAATCAACCAGTAATAAAATCTCCATCAGTGAAAAAGACAATTTCATATAAAGCAGGTCGCATTGCACAGCTAAGAGTGCGGTTCAGTGGCAGAGCAGTTGCCTAGCATATGCAAAGCCCTGGATTCAGTCTTTAGCACTGCAAAAAAAATAAAAAAACATTTTCCAAAGAGGAGAGGAATGAAACATACCTGAAAAGCCCATCTTCATTAGTATCATATTCACTAGTTCTTTCACATGCTGTTTATTATAGATATCAGGAATTAACAAGATGCACCTATAATACTAAAAGAACAAAGAAAAAAGGCAAAAGCATAACATTCAAGTCCAAGGTTAACACTCAAGTTGTGGCTTAAGACCCAGAGTAAAAGCTCAAAGCTCTGTCTCATCTTTTGGGTTTCATGAAGAAATAGAAAAAATTAACTTTCCCAACCTGGAATCACCTTAAAGCTGTGAAATGAAAAATAAGGCAAATGTGTTGGAGTGCGGTACCCAGAGAACATGTTCACATGAGCAAGCTTGCTGATTTCAGGGCAGGAGTGAGAAATACCAAGGAACAGGGCAAGAACAAGAGAGGGCTCCCAAGGGGACCTAAGTGAGGAAGAAAAGGCAGCCTTTCCACATGCTCCAAAAATGACACAAGTAACTTAGTAATGTGAATCTGTAATGATCAAAAATATTTCAGATAGTACAAATAACTGGGTAAACATTTTAGCTTACCTTTAAATCTTTTAGTGGGATTTCTAAGTATTTTTGTATTGCATGAGACCATATTACTTCAATATCTGCTAGAACAGCTGTAAGCGAGCCCCCAGGTCCTGGGTGAATATTTAACTGACCCCTTCGGATAGGCCAATGAATATTGTAACAGTCCAATGGATTAACATACAAGGCCTAGAAAAGGAGAGGAATACAACGTCAAAACTCTTCCAGGTAGAAAGATCAAAAGTTCAAACTCAGCTTGAGTGACTTATATATGATCCTGTTTCAAAATAAAACATAAAAAAAAAGGATGTAGATCAACTTAAAGGCCCTTGGCCTGCCTCTGTTCCTCAACAAACAAACAAACAAACTTATTTGGACAGAAAAATAAGTAAATAGTCCAACTCTTCTAGGATTTTCTAGTGTCGTTATCTAAAAATCTAAGGTCAGAAATTAACATTTTCTCAACATTCTACATGTTGAGGGGAAATTTTTGCAACCTTGAAGACAGTGTGAATATTACACCTTAGACTACAAACTGTTAGGAAGCAACTAAAACTGGGTAGCAAAGTAAACTATGGGAGAAAATTGGGTTTTTCCTCTTGGGCTTAACTGGCAAGAAGTTTCCTACCTCTTCTCCGACCAGATACTCAGGATGATGGGCTGTGTTTGTCCACTTATTTCCAGAACAGTGATCTAAAACTGCAGGCCGCATCTGCTTGTTATAGGAACGTGCCTGAAAGAGAAGATGACGGGAAGGTTCCGATGACTCAACTTTCTATAAAGGAGGTGTGGGAAGACGGCACCGTAAGCATCCTCTTCTTTCCACAGACTAGATGCAGTGGCCTAAATCCAACATATCTATAAAATAGTAACTCAAGCTACTTATAAAAAATAAAAGGTTTGTAAAATCTTGATTTTTCTCATGATTTTAACATCTAGACTATAATTCACAGTTCAAAAATTAAAATTATATCCTGCTTAAATACAAAGGTCAATCAAAGTGTACACTGAATATTGAAATAAAACATTTTATTACAGTAAAACAGGAGTCCCCAGGCCCTGGGCCATGACTAGGATGGGCCTAAGGCCTACTAGAACCTGGGCTGCAAAGCAGGTGAAGAGGGGCTTATGTGGGAGTTTTACTGAGCTCTAAACGTTGTTACATTAGCAGAAGCAGCATTAGATTCTCAAAGAAGGCAAACCCTACCAGGAATTGCTCATGTAAAAGGTCTAGGTTGTACACTCCTTATGAGAATCTAATGCTTTAAAAAAGTAAGAGAGATGGAAGAAAGCAAGAAGACAGACACTGGAGAGGGAAAGGGGATGTGCGTTGGGAGGGGGACGAAGGAGTAGAAAGGGGAAAGGGATGAGATATGTAAATAAAGAAAAGAAAAAAAATATACCACAAAAAAGAAGAAGCTAATGTGTGATGATCTGAGGTGAAGCTCAGGCTGGGATGCTAGTGCCAAGAAGGCTGGGACTGCTGTAATAAAAGACCCACTGCCATCAAATCATCTCCTCAAACGCACTCAACCGTTGTTTCTGCACTTCCTAAAGCAGTTCTAGAAGTTCTCTAGCACATACGAGAGAACTTTACAAGGTCTGATTTAAAAATGAGGTAAATGCTGCTGCCAGGTGCCCTACAACAGACAGAATTCTAATCATTAGGGACTCGATTCTGGCACTGTAGGACTTTTGATGGCTCCTCCCAAAGCCAAAATAACACAAAAGGTAAATGTTTCAAATCAACTCAGGACACAGAAAAACTATGAAAGTGCGACTGATGGCATGAAAGAGGGCTGCTAGAAATGGCAAGGATGATGGGATAAGGACGTCTGAAGCAAGTGAGAGCTTCTGAAGGGACTTAATGGCAATGTATCTAACTGCAATAAACTAAAAACCAAAACACCAAAAAACCCCACTTCAACCTATCTTTGATAATATCTTGAATAATACATACTTATGTCTATACTGATTTATCATATTACACTGAAGAATGTGGTAAGAAAAAGAGGTTCTCAACAACATCCTGACATCATACAGCCAGGTAAAAGTGTAAATATTCATCAACTTGCCCTGGCAAACTGGTGTGCCTAAGCGTATGTGACACCAATTCTGGAGTCCAATAGTTATGAAGGGCTTTTTTTTTCTTTCTTTCTCTTTCTTTCTTTAAGGAAATCCCACCCTGCATTTGCACAATGATACAGAGAAAACACATGAATGTATTCTAGTCATGTGCAGCATCACAACATTTTGGTCAATGACGGACCATATACATATTAGTAGTCACATAAGATAACAATAGGGCTGAAAAATTATTATCACTTAGAGACAGGATCCAGCCAATGCATGACTCACATGTTTGTGGTGATGCTGGTGTAAACAAACCCACTGTACTGCCATCCATATAAAAGTACAGCATACACAATTATGCATTATGTGCCTAGTACCTGATACTGATAAAAAACAACCATCTTACTATCTTACTAGTTCGTATAGTTAATATACTGTGCGTCTCGTTTATTACTTTAGGACATATCCCTTCTACTTACATAAAAAAAAAAAAATGAAACCTAACTGTTAAACAGCCTGGGCAAGGTCCTTTAAGATTTGAGAAGAAACCAGGATTATCGTAGGGACTGACAGCTCATTCACTTTGTTGTCCATGAATATCTTGTAGCAGGACAAATCAGAGAGGCAGAAAACAGCGATACTGAAGATCCCTGTGAGGACTTGGCTCAAATGTATCTTTATATCTTAGTTTTTACAAAAAAAAAAAAAGCTTAAAAGTGGGTGGAAAAAGCTAATTGTTATTTTAAGAGTATAAAAAACCTAAAATTCTTTTTTTGTTAAGTTTACAAAGTAAAAACCTTACAGTAAACTATGGTTAATTTAAGAAAAAATTTTAAATAAATATAGTGTAACCTACATAAAGTATTCATAAAGTCTATACACGTGCAAAATAATGTCATCAGCCTTCACAGTTACTTATTACTTGCTCACTGAGTCATTCAGGCAACATCCAGTCATGCACACTCTACCTGTGGTTAAGTGCCTTATGGAAGTTATTATACCTTTAATGTCTAAAAACATAAATATGATTGTGCTACAATTGTCTACAGTACTCTGTACAATGACATGCTGTATAGGGTCGTAGCCTACCAGCTAAGAGGCTGCATCATACAGCCTAGGTGTATACAGGGTTATACCATCAAGGTTTGTATAAGTACATCCTATGATAACTGCAAAATGGTGAAATCACCCAAAGATGCACTTTTCACAATGCGTCCCCATCATTAAGCCACACGTATCTGTATAAGACAGGTTAAAAAAGAATAAATTTCAAAAAACAGCTGGGTGAACCTGTTCCGGGGACACAGGAATCCGTCTTGCACCATTCGACATCTTTTTAGACCATATCGCTTGATCTACCATTTTGAGGCCATTTTGTCTTTGTTCATTACTTTCAGGTTTCTGGGGGAGAAAAATAAAATAGATAAGCAATATGAAGAATTTAGTGAAAACAACAAAATGGCATACTACCGATTCAATCCATTGTTAGGAAACAAAGAGCACTGTCCACACATCAACGAACAGCATTTCTTAACCTCACCATATATAACAATTGTAAGAATTTCAAGTAGGGCTGGGATGTCATTCAGTACTAGTGCCCTTGCCTAACATCGGTTTCAATCCTAAAGCAGAAAATTAAAAAAGCCCAAGTAATCTTTTATTATAAATTAAAAAGTCAAAATGCAACTGTAGGAGCTGGGGGAACAGCACAGAGGTCACAGCACATGCCTATTAAGCACAAAGCCAAAAGTTCAATTTCTTAGTACTACATACTACAGAAACTGGGTGTGGTGGTCCATGTCTATAATTCTAGTGCTTAGGAGACTGAGGCAGGAGGACTGCTGTGAGTGGAGGATTACTTTGAGTTCAAGGCCAGTCTGGGCTACATAGTGAGTTCAGGACCAGCCTGGACTACAGAGTAGATCCTGTCTCAAAAACAAGGAACTCGAACTAAAACTTTGCGAAAGTCTTTTTAATCTCAGTGACTTCTAACAAACTTTTTCTTGACACATGACACAATCATCTTATATTCAAAATGCTTCAGAGACTCTTTCACACATCTGTTAAATGCTTATTAATTTTCAAGTTTATAATTCTGTATCATCAAACTTCATGTTTTACTTTGATTAATTAAAAGACTCAGTGTAGTGTGGAAGTTACAGATAGGGTTCTGAGGATGATTATCAGCTCTTAGAATTTATCCAAAATTATTCTTAAGATTTAAATGTCAGAAGTGAACTGTGATACAGTATAAGATTTAACACCTATTGCAAAACTTTTATCTAAGAATTACCACCTTCAAAATAAGATGAATGAATGCTAATTGAAAACAACTGTTTGCACTGAAACTACTGTTTAAAGTTGTAACACCTGCCTTTATGTAGCAATTCAGTTTGCTAATAAATTGAAACTGTGCGTTTCATTTAAATTATATGTAGCTGGAAAAATAATTCACCTGTCAGATAATAAAGACCTCTGAATATATCCTTTTAAATAAAGGATACCTTTCATTAAAGATCACTTTTATCAACACTAATACTAATTCTGGTGGGTTAAAAACATTAGATTTACTTTTGTTATAACTACTTCTCTACAATCTAAAACAGACGGCAGGTAATACTTCCTGGAAGATGTTATTATTTTAAAATACAGTAAGGCTATGATGCATAGAAGATGTTTGTCCAAGACTCCCAAGTATACCTGAGTGTCTACGCAAACAACGTGGGGCTGTGTATCCAGCTTCTCCATCTCTGACTTACATTTAGTCCTTCCCTCAGGAGCCAGTTGTCCTTGTAAAGGGGCTGTCCCTGTTGCTTGTGTCTCCGCGCAATGACATGAGGAATGCTGACAGGAAGTGTGTCTGTGGCTCGACCAATTCTTAACGTTGTTGAACCTGGATGTATGACAACGATGAAATTGCTCTGGATTTGCTGCAATTATAAAACACAGGTGTGTGATCTTAGTAATACACTGGTAACAAGTTATGTAACATGTAAGTAACAAGTGAAAGTAAGTTTCCTGTAAAGACTACTGGACTTTAAAAGTATTAAAATAACCTATGTGTGCTGATATACACACCTGTAGTCCCAGCACTGTGAGAGAATCAAAATACTGAGCCCAGCTCAGGCAGTTTAGCCAGACTCTGTCTTTAAAAAGTTTAAGTGGGGTATGGTGGCTCATGCCTATAATTCCATCATTCTAGGAGGCTGAGGCAAGAGGACAGCAAGTGTAAGCACAGCCTGGGCAACTTAGGGAAACGCCTCAAATAAACAGTAAAATGGGCTGCAGGTATAGCTCAGTGCAAAGGCTCTGGGCTCAATCTCCAGTATTGTGAGGGGGAAAAAAAGTTTAAAAGGGCTAGGTATGAAGCTCATCACAAAGGCTCTAGGTTCAAAACCCAGAACCACAGTGTGGGATTGGGGGACAGTGCTCACTAAAGGAGACTCTCTGAAAGCAATCCAACGGCTTCTTCCACACTAAATCAAACTCACTTTGCATCAGTGTGTTCTCTTGAACTGATTTATAGTATCCAGTTGCTTAAACGAATGAAGCCAAAATTATCCAATACAAGTTATTACCTAATTTTTGTGCATTTATTTGCCATGCATTATGGGTACGATGGTAATCAGAAGAAAGTTTCTACTATTAGAGAAATTTGTTTATTAAGAAAGACCATTAAATAATAAGAGTATGGGGAATACCGTATCCTGGATTCCACAAATACAAATCATCAAAAGACATCTGGAAAGAAAAACAACAAGCACTGATACATCCTAAGCCTTCACTATATATTTTCTGATTCAGAAGGCTCAGGACAGAACACCCACTTTGTTTTTAATTTGTGGTACTAGGGACTTTTGCAAAGACCTTTATTTCCCCAATCCATTTTTTTCTTTTGAGACAAGGTCTCATTATGTTGCTAAGTTGTTCACACCTGGGCCTGAACTTGCAATCCTACTTCAGCCTCCCAGAGTTCTGGGATTACAGGACTGAGCTACCAAGTCTGATAAGAGAACCCCTACAAAGCTCCTGAGGTGATGCTGAAAATCACGACTTTATATATGAAGCACTTCCAAACATGTACCCCAACTGAATTTTGGTCACTGGTTTAAAAATGCATTAGTTTTGATTCTATGCTCTTTATTTGATCTAGCAAGTGCTTGGGATTAAAAATCTAGGGTTCAGGGCTAGAGGAATAGTGCAATGATCAGAAAACTTGCCTAGGAAGGACAAGGCCCTAAATTCTGTTCCCAACACCAAGCTAAATCAGGTGTGGTAGTGTACTTGGCAGGCTAAGGAAGGAGGACTGCTGAGTTTGAGGCCAGCCTGGGCTACACAGTGAGTTCGGGACTAGCCTGGAACTACAGAGTAAGATTGTGTCTCCAAACAAAAAACAAAACAACAACAGAAATCTAGCCTTCAAAATTCTATCCTTGCTAAGTTGAAAATTTATGCTGCATTTCACAATTCATTGTTGGGAGATAATGACTGACAAAGCAGCACAAACCCAAGATAGCGAATTGCTTTACATTTTCATAATTATGTTTGTTGTGTAATTCTCATGAAGGCACACTGCAGAATCACTGAAGACTTTCATCACTTACACTTGCTGCAGGGCCTAGAGTTTCAACAGGAAAAGGAGCGAGGGAATGTCACAATGCTTCTGCCTGTTGACAAACACAGGTCAGCCTAACCCCTAGCACTTGCTGTACTGCCCTCAGGCTACTCCTGTGTAGTCTTGGCTTGCCTCCCTCCCAAACCCTCCCACGGCTTGCAAATAAGATCAAATTCAGAACCTCAATGATCCAGCCTCTGCCTAATTCTTTGGCCTCATCCTAGAGTCATTTTATTGTCAGAGTCTTTAATCTTCTCAGCGCATTTATTTGTCACCTTGTTAACTGTGGAGCCCTCACACAGGCAATTCCTGTTGTTCTCCTCCCTTCAGCCATGATGTTTTCATGTTACCAGACTAGGTTTGTTGTTTCCCCACAACACAATCTTACACAGCATTGCTTCTTTTCAGGACACCTGCCAATTCTCAAACTACTGTTTGCCCTCCCAAAGACCACAAACTTCCCACAAGGAAGGACACTTCTGTCTTATTCACTACTCCGTCTCGGCCCAGCAGGCATGTGCATGGGTATGCTTGAAACGAGGACATTACTATCACATGGGCCAAGTGTTGAACTACACTTGCCAAACTGTTACACACTATGGCAGGTAACTATGTCCAAAAGACTGGGGCAAACAGACAAAGCTGCCTAGCATTAGAGATCCCTGTGCCTCACCTAAGTTAGACAGGCTGCAGCACACTGGCTGGGAAACTCTGAGGCAGAAAATAGTTTCCCAAGTCTGGACAGAGATTTTTTAGTAATCACTTAAAAAACAAAAACACTAGCCCACACATCATTTCCTGGGTACCAATGCTTAAGGTAAGACTGAGACGTCACCAAGCAAGTAACAGTGCCACAGAGGGTATGGAAAAACCAATGGGGTTATACAACTGACTGAAGTTACAGGAATATTGCTGTAATGGTTAAGTGCCCAGGCCTGGATGCAAACATCTGGTTACAAATTCAGAATGCCATTTCATTGTCCTAGATGAAGTCCACATCTCACAGAGTTCTTCTGGGTGAAATTAATTTATGTAGCCTGGACCCGGGGCTCAGGTGACATTCAGGGAATGTGAGCTCTTAATCCAGCCAAGCCTTCCAAAATTCTCCACTACTTTCAGGAAGGCCAGACTGTATCTTGTATGACTCTTACCGTACGGACAGTGCTAAGGACTCATTTTCTTTCCTGATTCCAGACATACTGATTCAGTGTCTGTGTCTCCAATGCTTCACTTTCTTGGTCCAAATCTCCTACACTGTTCTCCCTCCTGAAGATTTCTGCCTTCTCCCAGGCTAACTTCTAATCATCTTCAGGTGTTGGTCCAAATACCACCTTCTTTTAAGAACCAACACCTGTCTGCACCGGAGGCCGTATATTCTGTGTGTACCCAATTGCCCCTGGGGTGCTCTCCACTAGCGCAATGCACACTCCAGTTTGCTGCCTTATTTCTGCCTTCCTCTTAAAAGTGAGCTCTCCTACCGAGCTCTCCTTCCATTACAGAGTGAAAGGATCCTAGGGGTAGGAACTGGCTCTGGGTGGGTGGGGAAACTAGGCCTGTGCAACAGTCCTAACCTCCCTGAGGGCTCCCCAGGCGCCGGGCATTCACTGTACTGTGCGTTTTATAGATACCCTAGGAATATTTAACCCCCTACCAGTGAGGAGAGTGGCTCAGAAATGGCCAATATGAAAACCCGAGGATTTCAGGTTTCCTTAATTCTCCTGTGAATTGAGCCTTGCCTTCCCGTTTTCCTATGGGAACGCTGCTGTTTACAGACCAGTAAGCGCTTGTGCATGAATATAAACATACACAAATGTCCTTTCCCAGCCACAGTACCACAAATAGCTTTATTCTGATTACTCTGCCTTAAATCTCGTTTTGGCACACATTCTAACGTCTAGTTAGTCCAGAAACCACCTTTGCTCTGTTTTTAAGTTTGAAGGGACTTCCAATATCTGAGATCTGCTAGCAGCCTCTTAACATATATAGGCAAAAGCTGATGCTTTTCGCGGGCCAGATGGGTACAAAACCCTCCCTGCGACCACTCAATCCTCACAGCAACCTGAAGCCAGAAGACCCCGGTGTCGTCTTATGTCCGGCGATGCGAGGCTCAGAACTGACCGGAGTTTACAACCAGAGGATTCGGGGAGTGGGGACTCGGGAGCTGGCACGCGCCAGCCGGCTCCGCCGCGCACCGCCCACCCACCGCCCAGGGCCTCCAGGGCCAGGACAGAACTTCCCCACGGCCGCGAGTCTCCCCGACCGCGGCCTGATTTTGCGGGCCGGCCCCATCTGGCCCTGCGGCGGGGGATCGAGGCTAGGCTCTGCGTCCTACCTCCTGTAGGGACTCGGGCACCAGCGCTGGCACGATGGGCCGCTTCACACCCCGTTGCTCTTTCTCCTTCTCCCCGCCCTTCTCCTTCCCGTTCTCCGCGTCCCCCTTGTCGGCCTGGGTCATAGTGGCCGGGGAAGAGCCTACCAGCCTCTTGCTTCAGAGCCGACGCCAAGACCACTACAGTGGAAAGGCCACCGCGCAGGCGCAGACTCCCGATTGGGTGCCCACAACCAAGATGGTCGCCGCGAGCGTCACCCCGAGAGGATTCTGGGAAAGCAGGAAGCGTGAGTTGTAAAGGAGAGCAGCGGAGTTGGTGTTGCTGTTACTAACCCGGTTGTAGGACATCAGTGACAACGCGGTTCACGTGGTTTCTGAGCACTTTACTCGACTGGCGCATAATTATCACATTTTGTCCTCAGAAATGTTTCTTCCTACTGCCCAGAAATCATGCATACTCCTAATTCTCATGTTTAGCTGGTCATGCTAAGTCCAGCCTCTGATATTAGGGTTCTCTGGGGTTTCTGGGGTTTCGAGCATTTTTGATACATTCCCCGGATGACTTGGGTTATCCTGTTTCCTGGCCTTAATTATGAACATATTCCATTGGCTGTCTTTCTGAGATCCAAACTGCTGACTGCCTATTTGCTGTCTTAACTTGAATGTCTAAAAGGCACTGCAAACTTAAATATGTTCCAAAGGGAACTCTGGATTGCCCCCCTCAATATGAATCTCACTTTTAACCTCTCATTAAATATCCTTTTGATTGTTCTGTTGTCTACAGCTTCAATATTCAGAACTTTAGCAAATTCTGCAATACTTTATTTGTTTATTTAGCGAGACAGGGTCTCTGCAGTTCAGCTGGTCCTGAACTATGTAGCCCAGCTGGCCTTGAACCAACATCAATCCTTCTCCTTCAGCCTCCCCAGTGCTGGGATTACGGGTACCACCACACCTAGCTTTCCTTTAAATTATAACTTGAATTTCTCCATTTATTTGCCACTGCCTAATCCAAGCCACTATCAGCTCACCTGGATGACTACAACACCCTCTTAAATTGACTTCCCACTTCCAGTCCTGACCCCCTATATTATGCTGTTTTAAAAATACTAAATGCCAAAGGAACGCTTTAAATTCTCTTGATTTCCCTTTGCTTAGGGGACGGAATCTAAGTTAACTTCAAGGCCTTACTCAAATCTAGTACCTGTCAGATTTCTTACCTCACCTTATGCCACTCTCCCCTTTCCTCAGCAGCTACACTTGCTTTCCATTTCTTAAATATACCAAACCATTCCCATCACTGATTTGTTGCACTTGATGTTCCTGGATGCTCTTCTCTCAATTCCCCCTATCCCATATGGTATGGCTCAACTCAAATGTTATCTTAGGCCTTCTTATTACCTACCACCTTGTTTCTTTGAAATATGAACCATTAATGTGCAATCTTTTGCTTTATCACTGCCTGCCACAATAGAATGTAAGATCCATCAAAAGGGAGTATGGTGCCCATAAACATTTTTAAAATTAAATACTGCTAAGTAAAGAACTCTTTGAAGCATTAATTTCATATCTATTTTATAGATGAGCTAGGATTAAATGACTTAACTCTCTCAAGATTATGAGGTAATGAAAGGCTTGGTCTGAACAAAAGCTACTTAAAAAGGTGTGTGCTACACGCAAGTTAAGCTTGTTTGAGCTTCATTGTCAACTTGATTGGCTTGGAATCTGCATAAGGGATTAGGAAAGCACAGTTCTAGGAGAGTCATGGAGCAATGATCCCAGAGTCAGTGTCAGTCCTTGCCCCTTTTTTCTCTGGCACTGTTCCCTTGCTGTGCTTCATGGACAACAGGAGCTATTAAGCAGCTTTGCTCCACTGTGTACATTGGCCATGATGTTTTGACTTAAAACCAGACCATTGTGGACTAATTCCTCTAAAAATGTTAGTCAAACTTCCTTAATTTGAAGGTGTCAGGTATCTTGTCCAGTAATAGGAAAGTGATTAATATACAGAGAAGGTAAATGCCAGGTGCAATAGGGACTCTGGGATAATCCTTGAGGAAGGGAGCACAAGAGGATGATGGATCATATGGGGCTATAAGAGGATAGTTGATATGTTCAAAGGAGCCATCAACTAAGCCACCATGAATTGAGACTCTGCCATTGTCTCCTCCACTACAGAATTAAGTAGAGTCTTAAAAGTCAGCCTCTTATGCCATTTACCGGCCATATAATCTAAGAAGCTGCTAAACTTTACTGAATCCTTGCACACTTCTTTATAATTTAAATATCATTTACTTAGCCATCCGAATTTAAAATGTAAAACTTTCCTAGTAAGTGGCCAATATACTATCATCTTTTATTTATTTACTTTGGATAGGGTCCTGTTTTGTGGCCCAGGCTGGTCCTGAAGTCACTGTGGAGCCCAAGATGGCCTGGGACTCAAGGATCAATCCTCCTGTCTCAGCCTCCAGAGTGCTGAGATTATAGGCATGTGCCACCATGCCTGGTTTATGTGGTGCTGGGGAATTGAACCCGGGCACTTAGTGCTTGACACTGTGAGCGTCACCTAGCGGTAACAGTGGCACATTGTTCAAGATGGTGGATCTTTACATTTTCGCGCCGTA